>JAUYWH010000001.1:23934904-23954596 GCA_034779795.1 Ctenopoma multispine
TGTTGGCCCCTTTGCCTTCACTCTGCGGTCCAGCTCACTCCAAAACACATTGAATGAGAAGGTGTGTCCAAACTTTTTGCCTGTACTGTATATAATTCTGCTTGTTTAAATAAACAATCTTTTATTTTTCCTTACAGGAAACACTTTGCACTAGAAAAAAGTAAGTATATTCACCTACAGGATATTTAAAAAGAAATTGCAATAAATTAGGGATGCTCTGATCAGGTTTTTTGCTGCCAATTCCCATACCGATCACCAGTGAGTGCTGATCACCGATACCAATCACATGGGTTGACTGTTTTGACTAATTTTTCAATTTAGTTATAATGAGTGCTTCTGGCTACATCATCTGGAAAAAAATTAACTATAAATCATCACCTTAATTTAGACAAAAACATGTTTATACTTTACCTACTTTTTAAAGAGAAAAAATACAAAAAATTTAAAGGCACAACGCAGCAACTATTCAGTCAAAAGGACAACCCAAATTTACCTGCTATAATAACACAATCTTTAACAAATTGAAAATATTAAGACTCAACAGGCTAAATAGTTGGAGCCTTGAAAACTCACCATACTCAGCCAAGTGTTTTTTTTTATTGTCATATTAAATTTGTTATGTTGTAGCATTTTAACGAGCTTCCCCTGCAAGGTATTTTTCCACATGTTGCAGGATGCAAACTTTACATTACTCTCACAGATGTTGTAAAAGTTCCACACGGCAGGCATGTTTGTTTATGATTTGCCGCCACGTGCCTGCAAAATGTGATGGAAAGAGGGAGGGGAACACTACAATGCACACAGGGCCTTTGCAGGCTGCAAAATATGAGCTACAGGTAATTGGCTTTTGAAATCGGCAATGAAATTGATTGAAATATGCCAACACGTACTTTTTCACGTAAATCAGCCAATAATGTTTGTGGCAGATCGATCGGAACACCACTACAATGAATGCATGCTGGAGTTATTAAATATCTTTTCAGGTCTTTTTCTTGCTTTGGAATACATTCTGCACACAGCAAGAAGCAGAGTAATCTTGTATTGGACAGAAAGACACACTACATCTTTTAGACTATGAGATAGCTAAGGACACTACAGTTAAAGACATGCTGAACTATTTTAATTTAGAGTGTTTGCTGCACACTACTGAGAATATTGAGCTGAAGCTTGACTTTCAATCAAATTGCAATCACATCATAGCATATGAGAAAAAACTAGTGACTCTCTGCATTTGTCAAAAATACTGATCTAAATATAGAATGTGCAAAAAACTTCAACTGAAAATGTTGAACAAAATATGTTAATAATGATAAAAGACTTAAACCAGCAGTTCTTCTGTGCACTGCTGGATGATGTTAACAACGCTGCTACTGTATGTTCAGTAACTGTCCAGAGGGGACATCCTCAGATGGTGGACATGACTAGGGGTTAAATTGGGCTGGAGTGCACCAGAGCTGAGCTCTGCTCCCTGACATCCCCAGCGCATCAAGCTGGTGCTGAGCTCAATCTCCTTCAGCATCACAGTGTGGCCACTTTTATTTTGAACATTTCAGCTTTCAGTCTATGTCTCAAAGTCACCAAACAAATTGCTGTGGGTGTCAAACCCTACGTTTCTCTCCACACTGAGAGAGGAGCGGTGCACATTTTTACACACAGCAGCAATAATTTCAATTAGCGTGTCCGTTGTGACACTGTGCTATTCTTACTATAGCAGGTCGCTGCCATACACTGCAACGTTTACCATCCACTGCTCTAGGTCATCAACACGCCTGGTGCTGAGTCTGCACTAACAGACCCAATCCAAAACATAGCATTTCTTCCTAAGCTGTGGCAGAAATACAATAAAGACAACTAAAACAACAAAGGTCAAAAATGGAAATGCATAATGGGCGAGTATACCAAACTCCAGCAGCCTCGATCCAGCTCTGATATTTAGCAATCTGAAAGTCAGTTCTAAACAACAACAGCACAGATGGGAAAGAACCATCTTTAGGCCCCGAATGCTGAATTTGTTCTGGTCAAAGTTTCAACTTCTCCAGTAGTTTAGTTTCTCCCCACATACTTCCAAAATGAATGCCCTTCCCAGTAGGCTTCTGCTGTAACTAATGTCAGCAGGCTCAGTTACTGAATAAAGACAAGTTTATCATGATCACTCAGAGCATCAGGTCCATGGCCACAGGTAGCACCCTGAAGTTAATATTTACAAACCTAAAAAGACTGGAAAAGGTATGTAATGACAAAAACACCCAATGGTTTCACAACTAATAAAGTTAATTAGCAACAGTATCATGATTGGGCATAAAAAGAGCCCAGAGAGGCTGACTCCTCAGAAGTAAGGATGGAGCGAGGTTCCGTCACCCTGGGTAAATAGTTCAACAAGAACGTTTCTTAGCATGGTTTCATCAACCTTGGTAAACAGTATAATTAAAAAATCCAGATAACCTGGAGACATCTCTGTTCTCAAGATACAGGGCTGAAAACCAATACTATATGGTCCTGGTCTTCAGGCCCCATTTCATAAAAGAACAGACACAATTCGGTAAACCACCATCAGTGAACAGTTCAGCTCTGCATCCACAAATGCAAGTTAAAACCCTATCATGCAAAGGAAAATAAGTGTCAGTGTGCAGACTCAGTTTCTTGGTCTTCAAAATAATTCTTTCAGAACAATGAGTATCTATGGCACCAACATGTTCTCCAACTATAATGCACATATAGATTACTTATTTCAACACTCTCATACGACCCATATGAGCATTTGTTGTAAGCACCCACATACAGGAGCACCCCTTTTGTTGTCAGGAGCCAAAATGGTGGCTACTGTTTTGTACAATGGCACCAAAATGGCAACTGGTGAAATGCTTATTTTCAGCCTAAACAGTCAACTAGACTAAAACTGTACAAACAAAGGGGTTTGGTTGTGATTCGGCACTAAGTAAAACTAATTCCAGTTAGTAAAATCACTAATTCTTTATTTTAAGACACGGCTTTAAAAAGCTGTTTGTGATCACTTGATCAGTACCAGTAACCCACTCACCCGTAGTTTGCAGTACAGGTGCTGTCAGAAATGTACATGAATATTTTAAGAATATTAAAATAATATTTAGATTAATTTTTCTGAAACATTTCAGACTGACCACAGACATGATCAAGTCAGATTCTTACATAAGAATAAACATAAAAGACTGGTAAAACCAGCGTCTCCAAACAAGCTTTTTCCTTAGTATCAGGCAATTTAAATTTACATAATAATAACTTTCTTTACTTCAGTCATTGTTTGAAAACAAGGAAAAAAAGTGTCATTTATAAATTGATGACCGTCTGTTGTAATACCAGTCAACCCCTTCTCAACTAATCACATTTGTGTCTCTGCCTCTGACTGCTTCAGAAAATCTTTTAGCATTAGGTGTCCAGATGTCAGCTGTCAACCAGGTCTCCTAAATATTACATTTCTATACAACTGAAATGTAAGGAACGCACTGCAGTGTTTTACAGTATTATACAACCAGATTACAGTTTATTTTCTTAGTACAATGAGGAATATGTATCCCATACACCACCACAAATACTCAACATATCTTCAGAGATAACATTTTTATTTTCAGCCAAAATATCTGCTACCTTGTGTACATACAGTATCCAGGTTACAGTAATGCTAACCTTTTCTATGATTGTACGACTATCACAACACACAAAATCTTTGTTCCGGGGCTGAGTGTTTCTGGTTCTGCTTGGACCTGTGTGGTTCTGCTTATTGCACATTTGACCTGGGTCCAGTAACAGGGTGCCAGACATGGCGGGGCTTCCAGTCCAAACACATTTTAAAATAGACACGTTTTATGTCATTTAATTTCATCAGGGCAGATGGTGACCGGTTACAATAACAGCAATAGACAGTTGTTTTTTCTACTGGTTGTCTTGTGGCTTGTGTTTTGTTGCAGCACCCATCCACACCAACCTCCTCCTGAGAAACTTTTTAAGGGTAAAAGTAGTTGGCGGCTGTGTAACGTTCACTGCAGCTGCTAGACGTGGTGAAACAGCTACATGTTGCTCCTTCTTAGATGATGTTACAAACGACCTATACAGTCGTATTGTACAGGAGGACAGTGTCAATGGCAACAAACACATATTCACACACACAACAAGTGAAAGTTTGTCTTAGCACTGTTAGCTTAGATACTGTAGAAAATAAGCCATCTTTCAATTAATTTCTTCACCTGTAATGTGAAATAACTAAAGAAAAAGCTCCACCGTAAGCAGCCTAGTGGAAATTCTTTGTTAGATGAGGACACTTAATACTTAAATCCCAACAGTAAAAGACATTTCAGTAATTAGACATAGCCTCTAATTAAGGCCTAAGCCGTATATTTGCATGTGATGCCCTGTTAGGTGTCGTAATGTGGCTGCACTTGGAAAGGAGCTCCAGAAATCCTGTATGTGATCTTGTGCTAGTTAACGCCTTAACGCACAGCTCGCGGGACGCAGGCGCGTGTAGGCGCACGCACAAATATGAATATGTTGACATAATTAGAACACTGCAGCAGCAGTGAGGAGGCCTCGCGCAAGAAGGAGTGATGACACAGAGCTACACCAGGAGGAGGAACACACGAGACGTGGAGGAGGTGGAGAACGGTGAGAACGATTCAGACGGAAAGAAAGATGATGAAAGAGAGTGATGGAGAAGAAAGCGACTAGGCCATGATAGAGGAGAAAAGAACAAATGAAAAAGCATCCTACCAATTTGGACGCTCGGAGATCCGCACAGCACATCGCGCCATAAGAGTGTCACCACAAACAGCAGCTTCATGGTGGTGTTCACAGGGTCCTCACGCGACGCCACGGTACAGCCCTGCGGTAGCAGTTCCTTCACCAGAACATCGCGTCCGTCACACGCGCTGCGAGCTCATGGCGTCATTCCAGGTCCCTTCACCAGCGTCTCGAGCTCTGCGGATGCTCCAGCCACTCTGTTGAGATGCGCGTGCCGCTGCCGTTGCTGCTCCTTTCTCTTCTGCTGCTGCTGCTGCTGCTGGACTGAGTGCGCGCGCCGATGATTGCCACGGAATACCGATGAGGCACGAAGAAGAGCCGAGAGCAGCCGACAGCTCAACGTAAAGCAGCGTTGATGTTGACTCCGTTCAGTACGTTCAAACGAGCACAGGCACAACCGTACACACGGGAGGAGTAATACAGTCAATAGTGACATGATTTATACATACAGCAGTTTGTA
Source organism: Ctenopoma multispine (assembly GCA_034779795.1). NCBI lineage: Eukaryota > Metazoa > Chordata > Actinopteri > Anabantiformes > Anabantidae > Ctenopoma > Ctenopoma multispine. The sequence goes on from JAUYWH010000001.1 coordinate 23,940,132, forward strand.
GGCCGTTTCTAATTCCGTTTCTAAATGCGCAGTGGGCAGAACCACACAGGTCCAAACAGAATCTGTTTTTTCCTAGAAGACATTTTTCATTCAGGTGTCCATACCAGCTACAAAGCTTCTCTACTAATGCCCTGGAAGTGATGGCAGAATCCACAGTCTTTGTTCATTGAGTAGAAAATTGCATTTCTATGTGTATATAAAACTTATATGTGTTGTGTGTGTGTATTAAATTGAGTGGATGTTAAAATTAGTTAAAATGTTCCCTGTCAAGTTAAAACTGAAGAAGAACTGTGGACTGTGGATTTTGGCATTCATCATTTCCATAGGGAGCATTTCTTGGCAGGCTGTATTAACACAAGAACTGATTGTAGCAAGCAAATAAAACCTGTCACAGTGATCATATGAGCATCTGAACTCATCTTTCAACAAGATCATCTCTGCTTTTTCAAGTCAAAAGCTCTGTTTCATCACAAGAGGGCAGAATTGAACTGAACTGGCAATTTACTGTATATTAGATTACATACTCTATATATCTATCCATATGTCAGCAAATCTCATGTGCAGAGGTAGTCTGATATATTCACCTGCGTTTAGCTGTACTGTAGATTTCAGTAGTTGTCCAAAAACTACAGTAACAAGCCATTTAGCTTCTCTGGTTGACATGATCCTTCACTCCCAAGATTAGAGATGTAAAATACAGATGTTAACAGTGATCAGTGAAGATGGTGACAGGCAGATGTCATTCAAATTCAGTGCACAGACATAACTTATACTCTTAAGTTACAACATTTGACAGAGAATATCTGCTGCTGCATTGCTGTGATGATCTGAACTTTGCCACCAGAGTTTTGTCAGACTGTAATTACCTCCAAGTTGACAATGACCTCTGCAAATCCACTAACAACTTTTAGCAGACATTCTGTTATTTAGCATGTATAGAAATGAACAGAAACAAAGATAAGTCAGTATTACCTAACAGACAACTAAAATGCTTGTTCATTAATACTATGGACAGAGCTGCAACACACAACAAATGCACAACACAGAATATGCTTCTCAAAAGAACCGTGTCTGTCCAGTCTCTTGTCTTTCTGAAACATGTGCACTAGATGATGCATGATGCAGGAGGCATCCACCTGAAAATACAAAGCTCCACCAGGAGGCACTGGGGGAGAAAGGTAACAAATACAGCTGTGTACGTTTAAATTGTTGTAGCTTGCAATAACATTGGCATTACATTGGCTGACACTAGCAAGTCAATCCACCCTGCCTCGCCCAGTCCTGCTCCTCCTCATCTCCCCATGCTGCTCTGTTCTTCTCCCCTCTCAGCCGTGCTCTGCACAGCCCTTCAAGAAGCTGCAAAATGTATTAATCAAGCAGAAATCACGTTGTTCAGTGAGTCTGACTTTATGGAAGTCATCAGAAAGTAAAACAACACACACCTGTTCCAGAGGGGGGTAAAGCTTTTATTGAACTTTTTATGAAAATGATTCATTTCAAGTACCTGCAAAGTGTAAAGGCTGTCTTTTTCTAACATAGCAATTGATTTCATGAAAGTGCTTACTGTACAGCAGTTAGTTACAAAGCTTAGCTGATGTGTAAAACTGCTTAGTTCAAGATCAATACTCTAGCACAGTGGTTCCCAAACGTCTTACCCACTCATCAGGCAGTGGATAGGGCAGGGATAGCTGGAAACCATACCATATAGTATGAAAGTACAGGATGCATCTACTGTTTTGAGCTCATTTCACAGCATCTCTAATAAGCTGAGATCTGGGATCTGACTCCAAAAGGTGGATTCTTTTTATTTGATGTCATTGGGTAGCAGATTTACTGTGATGTTTAAGGTCATTGTACTGCTGCATCACAGCCTCTAGAGAGTGTCAGCTTGCACACAGACACCCTGATGTTATACTGTTGGATGCTTTAATAAACTTTTCTCTCTATGATTAATTGGTCCAGGTCCTGAGGCAGCAAAGCTCCCAGTCATCATGCTCCCTCCTCCATACTTCACTGCTGCAATTAATCTATATTTACACCATGTAGTGCTGTGTGTTCTTCTTTCAGGTAAAGATCTAACACGCAGCGTCTGTGACACTGTTTTGTTCTGTCCTCTTCATGATTTCATTAACCTACCAGAATGGTGCTTAAAAGTATCAGTACAACAACGCATCTCTGCTTCTGAAATGTTCCAGGTGAGATAATAAAGCTGTGCAGAGGACGGAAGAAAAATGTGTGACAGATGCAAAATAACAGATCTGCTCCTGGTAGAATTAAGGTGGTTAGTAGGGAGCATCATGATTTGGCTTTACTGGCTCAGGACCTAAACACCTTCAGCATCATGGGGAAGGTGAATTCACAAGTATCATACAGGATAATGTCAGGGTGCCTGTAGTACCAGCTGAAGCTCAGTGGAAGTTAGATTGATGCAACAGGATAAAGATCCTAAACATCAAAGTAAATCTACTACAGAAGGGCTTTAAGAAAATAAAATCCACCTTTTAGAGTCAGAGCACAGACTTCAACCCAACAGAGTTACTGTGGAATGAGCTCAGAGAGTAGTTTGCACCTAAGGATTCTAAGAATATGTCTGAGCTGCAGCATCTCTGTGAGGAAGAATGGTCCAAATACTTCCTGGATGTTGCAGGTCTAATCAACAACTACAGGAAGAACTTGCTTGAGGTTATTGCTGCCAAAGAGGTTCAACCAGTTATTAAAACACTGTTTGACTTACTTCTTGCACCATCACATTGTATATTTAATGGGTATGTAATAAAGACATTAGCATAAAGGAGTTTGAAAAGGTTCACTTGAAAAAAATGCTGACACTCAGTTAAGTGGGCTCCTTTTACTTTCAGTTGTTTTCACAGCTTTCACTCTCAAACCGAACAGAAAAACATTGGGTAGGTGTGAAAGCAACTCAGCTACCTCAAGCTGCTCCTCTTAAACATACAGCTGAGCATTTCCTCTGCAAAGGAAAAATATGCAGAGCCCACACTGGACACACCATGTTTGCTGACACAGCCACCAGCTCTGCTTACCTCATTTACTCTGACACTGAGGACACTTTCTGCTAGCAGCCTATGAGCTGATGTCACAGCTGATGACGAGACGTGTGTGATTGTAGCAGGTGGAGATGGGGTCACAGTCAGTAGTTAAAAAAGTAAAACTGCCTTTAAAAAGTATTCAATCCACATGGAAGTTTTTAGCTTTGATCGATTTTCAACATTGAATGCAATTTGAAAAAAAAAGAAATAATCTTCCTTGTCAAAGTGAAAACAAATATCTACAAGGTAATATACATTTCTTAAAAATATAAAACACAAAACAAGCAACTGCATAAGTACTCAACCAATGTAAAGTAACTCTGCTAGATTATCACAGGTGCAGCCAGTTGGTTTAAGAAGTCACACTGTTAGTGAAATGGAAGCCTGCACCTGAGTGCAGTGAATGTGTTCAGTGGTTATAGTCTAGATACACCTGGATCTGGAAGGTGTGGTTACCGGTGGATCAGATCTGGTTAAGAACTACATCATGATGACAAAAGAAGACTCCATGCAACTCCTCATAAAGGGTATTGGGAAGCACAGGTTAGGACATGGATACAAGAACATTTCCAAATCACTGAATATCCTTTGGAGCACAGTTAAAGCCATCATTTAGAAATGGAAGAAAAGTGGAGTATGTGTCTTTAACGCTGAGTGACAGTGCAAGTAGGAGACTGGTGAAGAAGACCACCAAGCTGAGAAGGTGACAAACTGTTATCTGAGCACAGAAACTGAAGATTCTGTGGACTGATTGGACAAGAATTGAGCTTTATGATCATTAGAGTAGAAGCTGTGACTGGTGAAGAACTCAGGCAACAGTTGTTATATGTGCAGTCTCGCCAGTCTCTATCGCAGATGTTTGCAACTCCTTCTCAGACGTCATGTGCGTCTTGGTGGTTTCCTTCACTAGTCCCAGTCATCCTTAGTCATTCAGTTTTTGACGATGTCCTGCTGTAGCTTTACTCCTGTACCACATTCCTTCCATTTCTTCTTGATATTTTCAACTGTGACCAGAACTGATCCACCGGTAACCACACCTTCCAGATCCAGGTGTATCTAGACTATAACCACTGAACACATTCACTGCACTCAGGTGCAGGTTTCCATTTCACTAACTGTGTGACTTTTTAAACCAACTAGCTGCACCTGTGATCATTTAGATTTAGGATTAATTTATTCAACTTTCTAGTGATGTGTTTTAACTTTGAAAGTAAAAAGTATTAAAAAAAATTCAGTTTTGCAAAAAATATAAAAGATGGAAATGGGAGTGAATACTTTTTTACAGGCACTGTTTGTTAGGTTCACACTCTGAAGAGCCTATACTTACTATAATTGTAATTTGGCTTATCTTCCATTATTCACATAAAAACCAGAGCATTTTATGCCAGTTACTCTAAACTAGAATATGCAGCAGCAGTGAAACTGTTAGGTTGGTAGCTGGCCAATTCAAGAGCACTTGCTGAATCTGCTAAAAGGCTTGGGACATGTGGTTGGACAAAAAACAAGGTTTTAAAAATGGTCATCAAACAGTGGTATTATGAAAGAAAGTGTGACTGGGTATATACCAGTATGAATTAAATAATAATAACTTAAATTAAGTAAAACATTGAAATATGATATTTTATACAGCATCATATTGCTGCCACCGCTGAAACATGTCTAGTTTATTGTTTGAACTAAAGTCTTTTCTCCTTTCTACATTCGAAATTCTTCTCATTATTACAATATAACATACCAAATCTTTCCATTTTTATATTTTTAAGTATATTTTAAGTATGTACCATATTACTACATTATTTAAAGCTCATATTAAAGAAAATGTATATAACATGAAAACATGTTAAATATTATGTTGTTCAAAAGCATCTTTTAGTGTCCTGATGGCAGCAATAAAAATGAAGCTATATGTTTTTTTCATTCATTCTCATTTTCAATTTCATATTAGTTATTTTCTAAAATCTTGTTTATTTAGTATTGGCTGTTTTGTTCTATATCTTTACCAAAGTGTTAACAGTAATCTTATACATTTCTATCTAATGCAAAGCAGGGGTATAGGTGTTATGATATCAAGACTGAGCTTACCTAAAGCATAATGTTCTGTATCAGACAGAGACACACAAGCAATGACTACTTAATCGAGGAGGACTCAGGCCAACAGCGCCAAGGTTCGGTGGTTGTAGCAATTTACAGTTGATCCCAGGGATCAACTGTAAATTGCCCCAGATCCCAGATCCCAGCAATCTCTGCAGCTCTGCAAACATCAAATGCTGGAAGTCTTGTTTTTACAAGTACAAAGTTTAGTGTATGAATTTGTCAGTTCAAAGCAGTTGCAGGATCAGTATGGTCAGAAAGTATCAGGGCACAAACCACTTTATTTTCCCCCTCTCTCACCCCCCTTTCACAGGTAGACTGACCAATAGACCACGTTAAAGAAGAGGAAGGAGAAGGGGAAGAGGGCTCTTGCATAGAGGTCGATGCGTTTGGCAGCAGCAGGTATGACGGGTTTAGGAGGTGGGGGTTTCTTGTTGGCTTTATTCTGGGACTTGAGGGCTCCCGTCACTTCAACTGGTTTACCGTAACAGTCAAAGTTGGAAAGTTCAAAGTCTCGAGGTAAAGATCCCACAATACTGAAGTCATTGGATCGAAGATCCGACTTGGAGGTGCAAACTTTCTTACAGCGAGTTTCAACCACCTGGTAAAAGAAAAAGACTGACTGATATTTCACAGTTCATCGTGTTTTTTGTTCTTGTTCCTCATAACTCAAAATCGAATACAAGCTTCAGAGTGATCAGGGTAATAATGGTGTCAGTTGTGTTTACCTGCAGAGTGTTGACGTGTATGGGTGTTCCACCGGTCCCATTCACTGTATTGTTCGTCTTATTTGAAGGCGTCTTTCCTTCTTTCTCTTTCAAAGCTTTCTCCTTAGAGGCCATTTTGGCTTTCTCTTCCTCAATCAGTTTGGGACTGTTCAGTATCACCTGCAGCGAGTGAGAGAGGGACACAGACAGAGAGGGAGAGAAGGAGGGAAACAGGAGGGAGAAGGAGAGTGGGTGGGTTTTCCTGCATGTACAGTGGTAGCAATTTGTTATATTGTTACCAGGGCTGGGCATGTTAACGCGTTATTATCGCGTTATTATTATTACTAAGACGATGAAAGTTCGTCACTCACTGGGTCTGAATACACACACAGACAAACAATGGGCCAAATGGCATAAGATACGTAACTAACATGAGACTGTTTAGTTATATTAATAAAAGAACAAGGTACAAGCTGTGGTTACACACAGGTTGTTCTAGACTCTGAAAGTAGTTTTTCTATAATAAACTAGATAGACGTTAATGTCCTGGCAAATAGTTTTTATTTTATTTTATTTGATTACATTAATGTTTGCAAGTTACAAGAAATATTTAACAGCTACTGTATAAAAGGAATACTGCTATGAAAATCCATCTTATTTTTTTAGTGTCTGAAGACTAAATATATTGCAATTTTTTCATATAGCAGTACTTTCAAAATAAAAGTTAAAATAAGTACTTCTAATTATTATTACATTTTGCCCGTAACACTGATCATGTGAGTAATCACCCAGCACAAATTTTTACTATTCCCAGAGTATTTCCGTGTTATGTTACTTCTACTCCACTACATCTATTTTAACAGCATTAGTTACTTTTTGCAGGAATAGATTGCTATAAAAATATTACATATTAATAAAACACTGATGTATCATTGATAGATTAAACCTCCTGTCAGTATATAAGATTTCAAATCAGCTTCACCTTTATTGACTGTAACAACATATTTTATTCAGAAATCTGAACCAGACTTCTACATTTGTTTTCACCAGCATCAAGTTCAACATTGTTAAAATACACTTATTTCTTAATGGAGTACTTTCACTTTCGTACTTGAAGTAACAATTAGATGTTGTACTAGTACTTTTATTTACGTAGGAAAATTAAATGACAGTTACTTGTAGTGAAGCATTTTTCTGCTCAAGTACTTGCACGTTTACTTGAGTATTGAGTTTTGTACTTTATACACTTCTGTTCCCTACATAAAATGACAAAGACTCAAATATGGTTATTCTAATCTACCTCCTCTGCACTTGTTTCCTGTCTACATGAAAAACGTGCATCCAAATTTACATGCAACAACTGCAAGCCTCAGTTTAAAGGAGAAAGAACTAATATCAGGTTAAACAAAAAACACTGTTAAATTCCATATAAGCTTCAACTGAGTGCATTTTTGTTCAAATGAGTGCTGTGTCTTTTATCTGTGGGAAGAAGTTTCCCCTCAGTACTGCAAGTAAAAAGTCACAAGCTGCTTTATCACCCTACATAACTCAACATGTCATTTTTGAGGTTGATTTTTGAATTTGTGTCTAAGAGTTTAAATCAATTGACAAAGTATTACTTCAATTCATATTTTAAACAAGATCGTCCAAAGATTATATTTTATCATAACCTTGCTAGTGATAACAATCAAAACATACTATAGTGTCTTTACTAGTACTGTACTATTTACATCAAAATGATACAGCTGAAACTAGTCCAGGTCCAGTGCTGGTTTTCCAGCTTCTTTCTTCTGCTTCCATAGTGCCAGTGATGTGTATTATCTACTAGTACTTGTGCATATGTGTGTAAGAACTGACCTGCACCACAGCATATTCCACCAGGGATGAAAAGCCAAACAGTAGACAAGCAATGAGCCAGATGTCGATGGCCTTCACATAGGAAACTTTAGGTAGCTCTGATGCCAGGGACATACTCTCACTGGACAGAGAGAGAACTGATAAAATACCTACAAACACACAGATGTTTACACATTAATGCCATCACCTGTAAATGATTATTTATTAATGAACAAAGCAGAAATCAATACAGTATGTTAAGGGCTACTGTACATGCTTTTCATCTGCATGTGTTAAAAGACATTTCACACATGGTTTCGTGCTAACATGGAGGACTCACAAGGCACGAGCTAATTTTCTGTGGCTGGCTGAGATTTTACCAGTTCGGTATTTTAGTGGGTCATTATTCACCCAGGTGAGAGGAGGGCGGGATTGTCCCATTGTGAAAATAAGTCCATAATTCATCTGTACCCGCAGGTGTTAGGTGATGTGCTATGTCAAAGTCTGTTTTAGGATGAGAATGTGAGGGATGGACGGTCAGTAACCAGGCTTTCCCACAGTAGACAGCTGTTCCATTCCCATGTAAAAAAGATTTTATCAATGTCCACAACTTGCGTGATGGCAGCAAGTTTCCTGCATCTGTTGTCACTAAGAACCAAGCCGACAGAGAACTAGCTGGAATGTAGGCTGACTGCAGCAGTGGCTTGCATCACCAAAAGTGGCACCCAAACATTTAGTTTTAATTGAGAATATATCTGTACCTCTTTTCTAAGGAATATGTATGAAGGCTTAAATAAACCAAGGAGAGAGCAGTTACACAAACAGCAATCAATATGTTGAGAAAGCTCAAATGTGTGGAACAGAAAAAGAATTTACTTTAGAATTTACAGTGGCCTTGAATTCAGTCTGTCTTACCAAGTTCATCAATTTCATTTCACTCTAATAAACATTTCTGAGTAGCTGGAGCAGAAAACACTAAGTTCTTCTTTCTCATCTCTGTCTGTACAGTACGGTACCAGCAGATATGACAGTCAACGACACATCTTTTAACCATTAACCCCTCTACTTTACATAACTAAATAAAAAATGATGTGGCTGATCATTTTCTACAGCTCAGAAATGATAACAGAGGTCCTTATTTGCACCCGTGGCTCTTTCTCCTTATCTGAGAAATCTTATCTACGAGTCCCACCACTGGAAGAGATTGTCTTGCAGGTGCAAACACAAGCACCTGCTGGTGGACATGCCGCAGGGCACTATACAGACAACCCTGTCTCCTAAAAATAGAAGCTTCAGAAAGTTTTCAGACCATTTCATCTTTGTGTTATAGTTTTATTTGACAAAGAGAAAGACACAAATGGTCACTCACAAGCGAGAGATTGTGTCTTAACTTATGCTGTTTCAGTGCTGGATGCTGAGTCAGCACTCAACACCTGATTCTGAGAGAAGACTGTAGGACATTCTTCAAAACTGATCATGTATATTTGTGGTACTCACCCAGTGGCACCCTTGCAGCAGAGGCATCAGGGTTGATCCAGAATGATAACCAGGACAAAACCACAATCAGCAGTGTTGGGGCATAAACTCCCATCATGTAGAAACCAACCTGCCGACGTAATGTAAAAATCACCTCAACACAGGTGTAGTATCCTAGAAACAGACAGAGGAAAAATGACACATTACTGAAAAGTATTCTTTTTATTTTCTCTACAGAAAACACTGGACACTGTACTGTACACTACTGTACTGACTTTCCTTTCATAACAACATAACTTCTTGCTTTACACGTTTTGATGGTTCTCAATGTAGAGTATGGAATAAAGTGATCAAACACTCTTATTTAAATAACTCTGTAGTGATTATAGTGCAATCGATTTTAGAGCAAATAAATAAAGATCACACAGTCAGTCTTGTTAAAAAGGATCATGGTCAGAAAAGGCTGTAGGATAAGTATACATACATGACCAGTATGGGTTATTCATTGTGATAGACTTTATTCAGCTAAGGAGACTGCTCTCATGTGGCAGACTTGAATGGTATACTAGATGCCAGTACTTTTCTGAACGCTGTGCACTGGGTTATGGGATGTAAAGAAGTCATCAGTGTACAGTGACCCTTTGTGTTCTGTGCCTCATCTTTGGATGCCTCAGAAATGCCTCTCTAGCCTTGGTGCAATGGATCATGGGTCAGTAGTGATGCTGAACAGCAAAAAAGGTCATCAATGGAGTGTCCCTCAGTAAAACAGGAGGTCCCAGGGTGTTATTTCTTTCTTTTTTTAGTAAGTAATAATTACTAACCTGTTCCTTGGTAGTACTTTGTGCAGTTTCCATATTTGATGTCCTCTTGTTTGATGTCGAACTGAGGGAGTGCAATCTCATCCATCTGAACTGGGTCAGACTGCCACATGAACACGAGGTCACTGGTGGTATAGCCAACTAACACAAAAATGAAAAATGAATAATCTTTCATTTTAGCATTTACACCTTTACCAAGTCTGTTTAGTCTAACACAGACTTCTGTCATATTATTAATTTCAATTTCAATTATTTTCAATTCAGTTCAATTCACAACAAAAGTCTTCTCAAGGCACTTTACAGCGTAACATTTAAGATCTTACTGAATTACACAGAAAACCCAACAATCGCACGTGAGCAGCGATTGGCAAGAGTGGAGAGAAAAACCCTTTAATGGAAGAAACCTCCAGCAGAACCAAACATTTCAATGAATAATCTACATATTTCATAATGGCTGTTGTGTTGTGTTATACAGTATACATGTATCAGTACTCACAGCTCTCCAGCTGCATCTTACACAGCTGTGTATCCATTGGGAAGAGTGTGAGATCCAAGGGACAAGACAGCGTCACTGACAACCTAAACACACACAGAAATAATTCAAAGGAACAGGCCATCAAACCGATTGATAAGAAAGAACAAAAACGTGTGCCCACCTCATACTGATCAAGATATCTCCGTTCCTGAAGATGAAGAGTAGAATGTTGTCCTGTGTCACATCATGGAAGTTTGCGTTTTTCTCATTGGCAAAAAAAAGATCGGGTTTCCACAAACACTGGAACATCTTGGGATCAATAGTTAGTGCTTCACTCTTAAAGTCAGTCGGGAGTTTCAGGCGAGGGTCATTCCATCTCTGACGAAGAAATATATTCACCCTGTAGTCCTGTAGAGAGACACGTTGTATTTCTAATCCTCACAGTGTATGAGAAAACCCAACAAATTAGCATAAGTGTGTTTGTTGTGTGTGAATGTGTCACCATAGTGGTCTCCTGGATGGACCCAAAGCTGTTAATGAAGATGTTCACTCTGGACTCAACTGGGATACCTGGAACATAACATATTGCATTTAAAATAAGATCTATTGTCTATTGACAGTCAAAGTGTGAAAAGTTACTGTGGATCTGGGAGAAGCACATTTTCCACTGAAAGGATCAACAGTACATACAGTTATAGCTTTTCAAAGTCTCCCACCTGTCCACTGAGTGTCCCACATTCCAGTGGAGCCACCTATCCAGTCTATCCAAGTAGCTAGTAACGTGTGTGTGTGTGTGTGTGTGTCTCACTGAACTACAATCCCACTCTAGAATGTTTTTTTACCAATTCAATCATACTATTTCCGACAAGTGGCCGCAGAACAATCAATTACAGACCCTGAATCAAATCACACGGTTAAAAGGCCTGTCATTTCTAGGAAAGACATTATTAGTCAGCTAGTTCTTTAAATTCAACAGGAAGAGAGGCGGACTTCACCCAGATTAGATATAATCTGATCTTCAGGAAATTTGATTTGATTTTTACTTACTTTTCTCATACAATCTGACAACGTGAACGTAAGTGAAGTAAGTTTATTAACAACTGGTTGGAAAAGTGGCCAAATGTGGTTCAACCAGTTACGAAAACACTGTTTCACCATTACTTTGTATGTTGTGTGTGTTCAGTAAAGACAGAAAGATCATGACTGTTTGTGTTTTATCAGCTAAGACATATTCTGTTTGTTGATATTTGTGATATTGCTGAAGATCAAATTAATTACATGACCAGTTAATGCAGGAGTATGTAGAGTAAACAATTCAAATCAACGCTACCAGTCTGACACAAATTTGACTATGTTTTTTTAAAGAAACCCAGATTTTATATCGTCAGCAATATCTGACACTGTCAGTATTATAAATGAGTACTGTAGCTGGAAACAGCTGATTTTTAAAGGAATATTTACACAGACGTACTAACGCCCATCATCTTCCAATTGCAATGCACAATATGGTTTTACAGGTTTTTATGGATCTCTGGTGTATCCTGAGGGAATCATTTGAAAGAGTGACTGTCTGGGGGTGGATGGGTCGCAGATGATCTTCCTTACAAACTACTTGGCCCTGAAGGAGTGCAGCTGATCATTTTTGGGGGGTGGGGTTGTTCACAGCTGATGATGTTCTTGGCTGAACATATTCTGAATGTCCTGTCTGATTTCTGCTTCTCAGGTTTTTAGCCACTTCCTGTCTGCATGCAGATTCATCACCTTCACTGTGCCTCAGTCCAATAAGAGATGTGTCATCTTAGCCGATAGTTTGTGGAGGTGCAGTACACAGTATACAGGCAGTGGAAGAGAGGTGTGGGAGGGAGCGGGGGAACCAAGTGGGAATAGAATCAGGTGGACAAAAATGCCTGCAGTAAAGCTTTAGCATGTGTGTGTGGTGTGCTTTTAATAGTTTATTGTCTCTGGTGTGTTATGCTAACAATTGAATGTACACAGTTGTGTTTATTTGACCCATCTTGTAGTTTAAGTTCAACCTTTTGATAGTTTCTTTAATTAGAAATCATGGTTCAGGCAGAACAGTGGAAGAATGCTTCGGCCTCACAGCTGGAAGGTCATGTGTTTGAATCCCCTCTGGCAGGCGGGGCCCTTTTTGTGTGGAGGTTTGCATGTTCTCCCTGTAGCTCCCACAATCCAGAAACATGCAGGTCAGGTTCATTTGTGACGTCAAATTGCCCATAGGTGTGAGTGTGAGCATGAATAGTTGTCTGTCTCTATGTGTAGCAATGTGATAGATGGACAATCTGTCCCCAGTATACCCTGCCTCCCCGACAGTGACAGCTGGGATCAGCTCCAGCATCCCCGCGACCCTTGACAGGATAAGAGGTTTAGTTAATGGATGGATGGATGCAAAACATGATTTAAACTTGAGTTCACATCAATATACTGTCATTTCCAAGTCACCAGGAGTCAGTACATGCCACAACACATTCAACATCATAATATATCTGATGTCAAACCACGGTGGACCATATTGATCCAAGTGCTAAACACAAATGTATTAACCCCATAGTTTTGTTGTTGTTGCTGTAAGTGACAGGAAGAATCAAATGAATACATACACAGTTCCAGTGATGGTATATGTAAAGTGTATGTGTGTGTGTGTGTGTGTGAGAGAGAGAGAGCGAGAGAGAGAGAGACAGAGAGAGACAGAGGGTTGAAGGACATCTGTTTGTAGCTTGAAGCTTCACAGAGCAAATCAACCACACACACTCCTCATGTCCTTTCTCTTTTCAGCCTGTTTGCTCTTTTGCACTGCATATTTTCTCATCATCTTTTCTGCTCCTACTATGTCTACTGTTGAATATTATTGTAAAATACAGGAAAAGAGTCACAGTGGACTCTTTGATCAATGAGTTACTAAGTTTATCTCTAAATAGGAAATTGCAATGGTTCAGTCACATTCAAAAAACCACTGCTCTGTGTTTATTCCAAATTAATTTATTATATGTATATAGTTTATTCTAGAAACTGGAGCTAAGGTAGAAACATCCCCATGCTTCATATCTTGTACCTGCTCGCACATTAAACTGATCTTGGTCAGTGGACTTGTTGTATTCCTTTAAAGCTTCTCTTGGTACTTTTGAGAAATGTTTTCACGAGTGAATTTGAAAGTGTACAACTTGTCACCTTCCTACTTGTACCCAAAGGCTTTGTGCAAAGTTAATTTAGTGCAAAGTGCAAACGTATCAACAAGCCCTCCAACCTTAACACCCATGCATGCCATTTGTCCCTACCGTCCACTGGGACCAGCTGCCTTGGGTTCTGTCTGCAATACATATTACATAATACTCTTCTCCCATATCTCCTGTGCTGACTAGAGCAGCAACTGTCTGGAACACATTGCAGCTGGTCCCGTTGGAAAATGGCAGCATTTGTTGTAAGAGCACCATCACATAGAGAAGAAGACATCTGTTAAAACTGCACCTCTTTTGAATAACTTGACACTGATGTTCTATTGAATACTGTTGAATACTCAACACTTTTTTTCTTTGTAGGCTCCATAAATGTTTTTATAGCATCCTTCCAGTAGTCCTTTATTCTATAGCACCTGTAGTGTTAGAATTCAGGTGTGGTTATCTGGAAGTTAACTTACGGCAACTGGACTTCTTTCTTGTTAGGTTGAAACATTTCACTACTCATCCAAGTAGCTTCTTCAAGCTGAGGAATGATGGTAGGAAACCTAAAATGCATTCTTCAGAGTGGTTCTGCCTCTCACTTAGCCTAAATAGACTTGTTAGGTGGGTAGATGTATGTTGTTTAGGATGTAATGGTCAGACAGCCCTACTGTCATTAGGAATACTTTCCCTACTGGATGTGTGAAGTAATCTTACAGTTTTTTTCAATCGTTTACACGCTAAATGAAAAATTAACACACAGTCAGTAAAACTCTGCTCCAAGGAGCAAAACAACTCTGCTGATCTGCACAACATTACACACAAGGTCTGCTTCACACTTT
>JAUYWH010000001.1:23961731-23993883 GCA_034779795.1 Ctenopoma multispine
TCACTTCATTGTCCTTCATCCTCCTCATCCTCTTCATCATGAAGGTTCTGGTGCTCCTCTCTGCTGTTATCCTCAGCAGTGTTCTCGCTGTCACTCCTGCAGCAGGTCAGACAGTGTTTTTCTAAATGTAGACCTGGTTGGTTTGTGAGTAACAACTTCCTGTGTGAAATCCAGTGTCTTAATGAATTTAACTCAGGACAAAGTGACTTGTTCTTATTGTGGGAATATGTGGGATGGGTTTGTTCTGTTTTCAGTCTAATTTGCAGATCGTTGCATTCTGATTTTATATACATTTTACACAGTGTCACAACTTTTTATTGTCTTATTAAAATCATACTGAGCAGTGCAATGCTGTGTTTCATTGTAGTTCAGACTAACAACGTTTAACGTTTGTGCTCCTCTCAGTTGTAACTGTTGAAGCTGCACCGCAAGAGCTGCAGGAGAACAAGCAGCGTAAGTTGCTGCGCATTATAACTCCAACAGATCCACAGTTTGTTGTCTGGCAACAGAACATTCACTTTATGAACAGAACTCGTGTTTTGTGTTTCTTTCTCAGTGCTAGAAGATCAAGTTGTACCGTGTGATCATGCAGGTAACAAGAGCAGATGATTTGTTACTTTGTGTCTCACATTAGCACAAGATTATGATGATTCCTCTGATTTTCTAAGGGGGAGAAGCTGAGATGTTGGCTGCTGAAGAGATGGCAGCATCAGCTGAAGGTGTATTGTCTTTATTTGAAACTTTTTTTTTCATTCCATTCATCTGTCCAGTCAGTCGGATGAAATCCAACCAGTGTGTTTTGTGTCCTCTCTCTCCTCTGCAGCTCGTTTCTTTATGTGTCCCTCTGGCTGGGTCAGATACAAGAATGGCTGCTATCAGTACGTGAGCTCTGGTAGATCCTGGAGCAGCGCTGTGGTAATTTACACTCTTTACTTGAAGAGTCACAATGTAGCTTTTCAATTTTAACTGGTGGACATCTGAGAAACTAACATGGAAAATCCCCTTCTACATTTCATTACATGTAACCTTTTTATTCTGTGTGTGTGTGTGTGTGTGTGTGTGTGTGTGTGTGTGTGTGTTTTTTAGTCCTTCTGTGCCGGTCTAGGGGCCACCTTAGCTTCTGTCCAAGATGTGTTTGATTACAGTTTCCTGCAGGGTCTCACCAGTAGCTCGGGAGGCACCGTCTCGTGGATGGGAGGATTCTACTTCCAGGTTATTTCACCGTCACTGAATTAATTATGATTCAAACTGACTAACAGTAGATTCATCGTCCTGGTCTGGCTTCTGGATAGAAACATCCAATAAGAGTCTGCTGTTTGCTAAACTTCATGTGTCTCGTGTCCAGGCTTGGAGGTGGCTGGACCAGAGACCCTTCAGCTACAGCTTCTGGAGCTCACAGACCAGCACCACCAGCAATCAGTGCATCCACCTTAATGTCAGAGGTGAGACACAACATTTCCCTCTGCTGATTTAACCCTTTACTGATATTCACCCAGCTCCACGTCTGCTATTAATTTTTAAAAAGCTCACAATGGTCACAGGTAATGTCAGGAGTTTGAATTTAATAATGAATGGATGTTTTATTTTGCAGGAGGTTGGTCTAATGCTAACTGTAACACTGCATGGCCATTCACCTGCATGAAGAGAACTGACACCTGCTAAGAACAGGACACGTGTGCATTAGTCTTGGATTCTGATGAAACACGTGTGGATGAATGTATTTTTGTTTATAGCATTGTTTTACAGTTTATGGTTGTATAAATGTGAGAACACAAAACTTGCTTTGAAACAGGGATTGTTCTGTCACAGGAGTCTGTGGTATTACTGCTGCCTGCTTCAGCTTTTATGACTTTGTTGTACATGTGGATCAAAATACGTCTTGTAAAGATGCCAATGTATGTATTAGATATTTTATTTCATGTAGTAAATTAATCAATAAACTACATTTGTCTATACTTGCTCGAATCTGCGCATAATTTATCTAAAAAAAGGGTTAATCCAGTAGCAACTGGAGTTGTTTGGTTCCTTGACAACGTTTCACCCTTCCATTCCAGAGGGCTTTCCCAAGTCTGACTTAGAAGTCCTGTGGAGTCATCAAGTCGGTAATTGGTGGTCACCTGTGGGTTGTCCTTCCCCCTGGCTTACACGTATGTTAATGTGACCACCTTGACCAGAGTGTGAATGACCTCCTGGGTAAATTCCTTCTGTCACACCTCGTTTGAACCAATCAGCTTCCCGGTCCAAAATTCTGACTTCATTGTTCTCAAACAGAACGTGCTCATCTCACAGAACTTGTTCAGAACTTGCTCGTCTCGTCATCTCATCGTGCATCATCACTTGTTACATTGTGCATTGATTAGCTGTTTAGACACATGAGTGCGCTAACAAGCTAAGTGTGTATGCACAGGATAAAAAAAACAGATCTGTACTTTGTCGTGCTAATGAAATAATGTAGCCATAAAATTAAGTGGTCAAGTTATTGTACATTATGGGGTTTTTGGAATTATTGATCATACATCGTACATAGTGTAAAGTTATCGGACAAATACAATAATTATCGTACGTCTGGCAACACTGTTGCTCTGTGAGCAACACCTGCAGTCTAAAGCCTGTTTTTGCCTTGAAAGAAGAACAACAGCTCAGTAATAACATTTATTAAGTCTAGCACACAGATAACGACAAATACAACAGGAATGAATACAGACACCAATCACAAGGTCTGCATGACTTCTGATGAAACATGACAGTGACATGAGCAGTTTCTGTAGAGGTCAGTTGACCGGTAGTAACTAGCAATTTGGATTACTCTGACAAACAAATGGGAGGCGCTCGTTGCAGGCTTGATTGGACCAGCCCTTGGACTCTGTAAAAACACCATAATGTAATTAATGTTAGCAAAAGAAACACCCCTATAACGTGTGTGGTTTTTGTTCTCACCTTGAGAGTTGAGCTGCAGGCACTGGAAATCTTCAGTGGAGCTCATCGATTCCCATTTGTGGTAGTTGACCTGGGTACCATCTTCCCATCTCCAGTCACCCTGGTGGAAAACCACAATTACAGCCCAGTCTATTGACACTTCCTGTCAGTGCTTCTTCTGTACATGTACACTTTAAATGTCAACTTCCTTTGTGTGGTTGTCACTGGAGGATTTACAGAAACTAGATTGATTAGAAGAAACTGGAAATCCACTTTAACTCCTGAGTTAAAAGAGTGGATGGATGAAGTAATTAGGGCTGCTTCTTAAAAATGTTAAATACCAAAAAAAGAAGTGAAAATAATGAACAAACCTGGAAGAAGTAACCCCCAATCCAGGCAAAGGTGTGATCACCAGTCTTGACCATACGCTGGAGGAAATTATACTCCCAGGTGTTGTGGACTGAGGCCAGGCTGGCATCAAACTCAGCACAGAAGCTCTGCAGCACGACATGAAGGAGGATTTGACTTTTCTTTCATTTCAGAATACTCATGTAATACAATCAAGTTTCTTTCTTTCTGATGTTGTTACCTCAGCATTCCTCCAAGTATCATGTTGATTGACTAATAAGTAGCAGGTACCACGGAAACTGAGCCAACCATCAAGACAGAACTGAAAACGAGCTGGTAATTTGAAATACAGATCAAAATGGATGTTTTTATTGATATATTATATAAGGGCTTAAAACATTTTAGTCATTAGATCAGTTCTCCAGCAGCAGCAGCAACTGTGAAGAGGTTTTCAGTGATTGTTTTACCTTTAGGTAGAAAAGCAGCGTCAGCAACCACATCTGTAAAACCCAACAACATAAGGTCAGTAAAGTAAGTTTAGCTGGTTTAAACATAATTCATTAGTAACAACAAACCTACTTAGAAAGACACAAATCCTTTTAAACTTCTAACTGTACCGTTTACACCCAGAATAACTAAGAATAACTAAATGTGGCAGCATTAGTTGATTCTCCTATGATGGTATAAGGTGATGAAGAGCCACAGATCGAGCAGGAATTAATACATTCAGTTTGTTCTTTTCACTGACTCAACTGTTTCTTCAATTACAATCAACAATGTTGTCTGTACTGTAACTACAAGATGACATTTAATCAGTTATTAGAAACAAAACCCACTGTGTTGGTAGCTGGTGCTTGATGTGGCAGCAATAACAGTTGAAGACAATATAAGAAAATGTGTGAGAAGCAAACACGGAACATAAAAAAGTGTTAATGACCTAAATTTGGTGCAGGTTTATCCTCATGTTGTGCGGCAGCGGCCACAGCTGGAGCAACTGAAGGAGAGAGCACAACAGTGCATCAGTTTTATACACTATGACATACTGCACATATGAAATGTTATCTGAACGTGGGAGGATTCTGACTGACCTGTTGCAGCCCTGACAAACAGAGCAGCAGAGCAGAGGACAATGGAGAGGATCAATAAAGTCTTCATCGTGAAAACTGATGAATGCCTGGAGGGAGGCAAGATTTTAGAGTAAGTTATTCACACTTCACACTTGTGTTTAGTAAAAGTGTTGATCTAAATATCTAAACTCGGAGACAGTGTCGTTAACTCATATTAACTCTCAGCTGGAATTTGTCAGAAGGTTTGTGGGAAAGTTAAAACTGAACTCATAAACTGATGAGACATCAGAATAGTTCTGAAACAACATTGTTAATGAGTGCTTGAGGTAGAGACCAGAGCACAATCCAATTGAGAATTGAAAAAAATTGTTCACTCAGTCCACATGTGCAAATAGAAACATATCTACACAGGGTCAATGCTGGAACTGCTGCCAAAGGTGCATTTACTAAATAGTGATTTGTAGGGTCAATGCTTTTAATTTGATGATTCATTTTTATTTCATATTTGAATGGATGTAGATTACTTTGTGGAGATCTCTGTCCACTTACCTTTTAAAGACACCGTAAGTATAAAGCAGCGAAAATACAACATTGATGAAAATTACAGTTACAGCTACAGCAACACTGTGTAACAGATCGACAACAGCATCCAGCAAACTACAGGAACATGAGACAGACTCACCAAGAGTAGAAGCAGTCAGGTCAGAGTGCAGTGTTGTTCAGGTATCAGTAAGGTGAGTGATGCCCTGTGCTCTTTATATACACAAAGACTCAACCATAAACCCTGTGGACTTTGCCTACTGTGTACTGTGTTGTGTTACTGGCAGGTACTGTTTTCTCAACACTTCCTGCTACTGTTACTAATCTGCTTTATCCTAAACTGCAATAAGGAAATCTCAAATATGATGCATGTGCAGGAGACACAGGTAAAGACATAGTTTAATAATGTCACACACAAACATGAAGAACTAGAATTCCTACACATGACAAACTGTAACTGTGACCTTGAGCTTTGACCTTTGGCCACCAAAATCTACTGAGTTCACCTCTGAGTCTAAGTGGACAATTGTCCCAAATTTCAAGGAATTATTTTCAAGCATTCTAGATATGAACGGACAGCCCAAAAACATAATGTCTCCTACCCTGGCTATCACCTTTGTGGGGCACAATAAAGTTACATTTCAAAATACAATATTCAACTAAAGCATGATCGTGTGTCTCATGCTAGCACTAACTTAAGTTCTGTGCTGTAGCTTAAAGTTTGGGATGGCCAAATCTAACACCTAGACCCTAAAGCCAGCTACTGAAGCAATTCATCATTAAATCACATGATTTCATGTTGTCTTTTTTTTGTACTAACCAATGAATGAGTGAACTGATTCAATCTGCTGAATGATGTAACAAGGTTAAATGTTTTTACTAATACCTGTTCAAATGTTCCTCTTCTTACAGGGCTCAGTATAATGTGTCTCAAACAATTAGCAACAAGTTGATTAAGGAAGGAAGCAACTGACTCAAATAGGTAACTAGTTACAGATAAGACAAATAACTGATGGGTGTGATGACACTGACTCAGTCACGGAGATAAACATCAGGAAACAAAGTTACATTTATTGTTCCCTGAACCATCTTCAGGAAGTTCTCATAATGAATGAAGTGAAAGTGAAGCTATGACAATTTGAGAAATGTACATTACATTGAACAGAAATAGTATTTCAGGATATTTCAAGAAGAAATCTAAATCCTAGAGCTGGCTGTAAAAGGTCCTTAACCCATCAGCAGGACCAGTATTTTCTCCTTTGTGCATGGAGGAACAGTATGAGCACTGCCAGAGCCCTACAAAGGCTGGAGGTCACAGCAGGCCACTGGTGTGACTGTCTCTGACCAAACCATTAGAAACACACTTCATGAGGGTGACCTGAGGGCCCCACATCCTCCAGTGGGCCCTGTGCTAACTGCCCGGCACAGTTGAGCTCGACTGGCATTTGCCAGAGAACACCAGAATTGGCAGGTCCAGCACTGGCGCCCTGTGCTTCTCACAGATGAGAGCAGGTTCACTCTGAGCTCATGTGACAGACGTGAACGGGTCTGGAGAAGCTGTGGTGATCGTTATGCTGCCCGCAACATTGATGGTCGGTTTGGTGGTGGGTGTTGATCTTGGGAGGCATATCCATGGAGGGACACGCAGACCTGTACAGGACAGATGATGGCATCCTGACTGCCATTAGGTATCGGAATGAAATCCATAGACCCATTGTTAGACCTTTTACTGGTGCAGTGGGTCCTGGGTTCCTCCTGGTGCGTGATAATGTGGCAAGAGTATGCAGGCAGTTCCATGTTTAGATCGATCGCATGCCCCCAGGTTGCACCTCATGCTGTCCAGGAGCTCAGTGATGCCCTGGTCAGGATCTGGGAGGAGAAACTCGAGGACACCATCCGTCATCTCATAAGGAGCATGCCCCTGGGGGCTCCGGCATACAAACTACTAGGGAACCATTTTGAGTTGCTGCAATGACATTTCAGCGCATTGGACTAGTCTTCTGCATCAGTGTTTCAGTTTAAAGTTCTTGGTGACTTTGAATTAAGCCCTCTGTAGGTTGATCATTTTCATCAAATGATGCGTAATGGGTAATGTGTTAGGAACAAAAGGGTCATCCTTTTATCCTGCATGATTTTTTTCCAATTGAGATCTGATGTGTTTCTAAAGTGATCCTTTAATGTTTTGAGCAGTGTAGTTTAAACTCATAAGCCGACATTTCTTGTCATTAACTATGTGTCTTGTCTCTCCCTTGGTTGTGCTTCATCCTCTCTCTCTCTGTACCTTTCTATAGGTTTTCTTGGCTTCAGAGCTGTACGATTTCCAGTGTGCAGTGACTGGTCCAGCCAACCTGTCCACTGTTTTGTCTACTGCTCCTCGTTGTTGTATTGATTTCTGTTGCCTGCTGTTCTTTTCTCTCTCCTCTGTCCACTCACCCCAACCGGTCGAGACAGATGGCCGCCCACCCTGAGCCTGGTTCTGCTGAAGGTTTCTTCCATTAAAGGGAGTTTTTCCTCTCCACTGTCACCTAGTGCTTGCTCAAGTGGGACTGCCTGTATTTTCAGACTAATTCTGTAAGGTCTTAAACTTTGTAAAGGTAAAGCGCCTTGAGATGACTTTTCTTGTGATTTGGCGCTATACAAATAAAAATGAATTGAATTAATTTCCTTGTTTCATTTACACTGGGAAATAATCACAGTTTGAGGATTTACAAACACAAGAAGTTCTGACATATAAAATGAAAACCAACCATTCAGTCATGTTTCCTGTCCTGAGAACTGGTTTAGAGATACCTACGCACCACTGCTGCAAAGCCTTCTTTTAACAGTACTTTCACTGATTGGAGTTTTGTGTTCTTAATATAGCAAATTCTATAAGTTTCTTTTCTATCTGTTAATGAACAAAACTTTGATGGAGTTTTCATTGGTCCAGTTTCCACAAAGCTTACAGAAACACAGAAAGAGGAAATCTGGACTCAGCTCAGACCCATTTTTTATTGTTATGGTTGTAATGTAAAGTTTTCTACTCATTCCTGCATTATTTTCATTTAAACCAGAGTATGAAAATGTGCTATGTAAATGAAGGACACTGCCTTGACCCACTTGACCCACTTGGTGGCAGCATAGCACCTTTTTTTGTTATTTGCAAACCACCATGAAACCACAGAAGGAACTGCTCCAAATAACATCTGGGTGGTGAGGTTTGTCCTAAATACTTAAGACTGGAGTACTGGAGAAACATGAATACCTTATAATTGCAATTTAAAGTCAAGTTATTTGGCTACTTTCCACCAGTGCACAAAAGAATAAATCATTTTGAGAGTTTGCCTCAACCAGCAGATGTGATTAACTGCTGACTGCAAATACTCAACGCTGCTGCCAACACATACGGAACCTTTTTTTTTTTTTTTTATCACACTGCGCAACATTATCCACATGGTCCAAAAAGTGAAACACGTGGTTTCACTTTTTTCACAGAGAGTAGACCATGGTCCAAAACGTTCTTTTTTTTATTAAGACTTGAAGGAGGGTTGCTCGTGTCATCATGTGAAGCGTTAAGGAAATGGACTAATGACTGTTTGCGGACACAGAACTGCTGCAGGATCTCAGAGGAACGGTTATCTCACATTACACATTCCTCTACGTTACATAATGTGGCCTCCTGACTCCAGATCTCTGTCTGCCTGCTTCAGTGGTCCAGTCCTGCACCTCACATGCTGTCATACTGAGGGAAAATGTGCTGCTGCTTTTACTGTGGGAAGTCTTCATACTGGAATTTTGCCTGTTTTTGTTGATGTTGTGTGTGTTCAGGAATTACAAATCCACGAATCCAAGAGTATCATTTATTTATTCCTCTAAAGTACCCAGTTGTAATTCGGCTGCTCTCAGTAAGAACCAGTCAGTATTGGTACATCACTGATACAATGAGGTTGTCAATGTCACTGTGAAGCCTGAATTTAAAAAGTGTTAAACAAATGATACTAAGCTAGTCTGGACAGGACTCGTGCTCTCTTCACATGAACAACTTGACAATCTTGGGCTTGAACACGTGCAGCTTGCTGTCCTCCATCAGTGTTACCCTCTCCTTGGCTGCCAGGATGGTCTGGTGGGCATCATCAAAGACCTCCTTCCCGATGGCAGCTTGGACTCTGTCCCTCCACGCACTCAGCTTAGGTCTCCCCTCAAATACATCCAGGCCAGCACCCACAGGCTGTCGGTGGTACAGAGGACAAAATGAGGACAGGTAACGCGGAATCAACCAGCACTTCTGACTACTGAACTGTGTCATTCCTCATCTGTCATTTGCAAAACACAAACCTTTCACATCGCTGCCAATCATTTATCATACCCTGCTTCTGTGGTTTAGATATTTTGGATTTCAATCTGTCTCTCAACATTGAACTGGAAACAGAGAGAATCAGTGCAGGCGAAAAAGAGGAAGCTGCTACCTGAATACTGAGAGTTTTTTCAGAGCTTTGCAAAAAACAACGTCATAAAGACGATGGAAACATGATCTGTGGTCAGATGAGTCTACAGTGAAAAATATTCCTCTTACAAAACACTAACAATTAGTATTCTCAAGTACCAAATGATTAAAGAGTGTCATTATAAGGAAATATGATGTAACATGGGTAAACACGTCTCTACATGTAGCAGCATTCAAGCAAACTCTTAATCTGCTTATTTTACAAAATACAACTAAGTTGGACGTAGGAAAAGCACATTCTGTCTGTCTGTCCGTCCAAACATTGTCATATTCTTTAGAGACTGGCTGGCAGAAATATAAATGGGTTCAAATGTCTAAAAGCCACTGACAGGGCTCTATACGAGTCTGTGCTGACCTGCATGATCTCTACGATGGCGACCAGGTCAGCCAGTGAGATGTGGTCTCCTGCGATGAAGGCCCTGTCCTGGAGGAACTTCTCTTCAATGAGTTTCAGGGAGCCATTCAGATCTTCCAGGGCTGCGTCCATCTTTTCCTGTGGGACGTCCATGCCCAGAGCCTTGGGAATCATAAGCTACAGCACAAACATAAAGATCTTGATATGAATCTGGGGAATCTTTTCCTCCTTCTAGTTCTTGTACTTATTTCCAAACTAGAAAAACTGGTTTTGCTGCGTAGAACAAGTTGTTAAAGTAGTGTACATTTTAAAATATTATTTTGCAGTCAGTTACTAACACATGTCAGCATTTATACAGTTACTAAGGATGTAAGGGATCTGAAACTGCCATACAAATATCCACAGCCTCATGTTGCGGTTATGAAAGAAGGAACTGCAACGAGGCATTCAAGGACAGTACAGACTCTTTTTCCTGCGTTTTGAAAGTGTTCCAAAAGTATGAGCTGTTCCTGCAAATATGATGATCTGGAATCACTGACACACAGAAGCAGTGTTCACTGCTCACAAGTTGTTTAATGATCTCAAACCATCTACCTCAAAAACAGGTTTCTCTGTGTTCCGTGTAAGACTGTGAGATAATGATCTCTGTCCTTTACTTTGACGATGTTTACAGAAGTAATCACAGTTGATGTCACACTGATCACTGACAAAGCAAAACAGGATCCAGCTTATCGCTCTCACCATATGAGGATCAGTGGCAGAGAAGTGAGAACAGGCCCAGACATATCAAAGTGCACACACCAGCGGAACAATAGCACGCAGGAGGAAACCTCCATCAGCAGCTGGAATGTGAACGTACCCGGAGCCAGAACACCTTGGATCCGTGCGGACGGATGGCGCTGTGCTGCCAGGACAGATACTCGTTGACCCGGGCGCGCTGCTGGAGGTCGGCAGGGTACCAGTAGTCCGGGGTCTTGAACTTATCCGCCAGATACAGCAGGATGGCAACGCTGCAGAGGTAGAACACCACAAAATGTAACACACTTTTCTGCAGCTCACGTCACTGAGTAATGTTTCAGTTGTCACCTCTCAGCCAGGCAGAAGTCTCCATCCCGCAGAGCTGGGACTTTTCTTAACGGGTTGATCCTCCCGAACTCTTCTCCATACTGCTCAGCTGGAAGCAACACACACATTTACAAAGCCTTCATGAAAGACTTTGATATGAAAATATTTCAAATGACAGGAGTCACGTCAGTAGTTAACTAGAAGACACATGTTTTACCCCAGGGTGCGGTGCTGGGTTTTCCTTGGTCTGCGTGTGAACGTGAACTCACCGTCAAACAGAGTGATCTTCTTGAAGTTGAAGGGGATGTTGTTCTTCTTAGCGAACATGTAAACGGATCTGCAGGGCTGAGAGTACAGGTCCAGGTACAGCTCCAGCTCCAGCGCCATGTCTGCTTCTCTCCCTCTGTGACTCTCACTTTCTCACGGAGCGGCTACAAGTACGCTGGCGGCACCAAAGATCCTTTATTTAACGAAGATGACTCACGTCCCACCCACTACAGCCACAGACGTAATTGTCGTTTGTAGGCTGTCATCTAGGGCGCCACCAAGTGGGCGACCAGTGAAGTTGTCGTGGCCGAGTGGTTAAGGCGATGGACTAGAAATCCATTGGGGTCTCCCCGCGCAGGTTCGAATCCTGCCGACAACGGTTAATGTTTTTGCACCATAAGCAGTATGCCTACATTCATTTGTAAAAGAAGAAAAATTACTTAAGTAATAAATAAACAATATAATGTATAAATAAATAAAAAACTATATTCTGAAACCTAACCACAAATGATTAATGTGATTATTTTTTAATATATATTTTAATAAATATACATTAATATGTTTCTACTTGTATTTATTTATTTATGTCTTGCTGAGCTAGGTGGTTCTATCACCGATGAAAATGTGACATATAACTTAAATACAATACACACCGTACCAAATCACCCAAATAACGGACACACACACTCAAATTAACAACTGTGTTTAACACTTTTCATGTGGTTGACGTGACAGATTTTGCAACATGCACTCTGTGTGTGTGTGTGTGTGTGTGTGTGTGTGTGTGTGTGTGTGTGTGTGCATTAAAGCAGAGCTCCGCTGTGTTCAACACCATCAGAGGAGAATAAATAAATGCGACCATGTAGAGACAGAAATGACATAAGATAAATAATATGAGACTGCTTAGCTAGTTTAATAAAAAACAAAGTACAGACCTGTGGTTACACACAGGTGGATTCTGAGAACAAGTAGTTTTTCTATTTTAAAAAAATGGATAAATGGTAATGTCCTGGCAAATAGTTTTGGTTTTCTATCTATATTCTTTTTACATTAACGTTTAAGTTAAGATTTACAAGAAATATTTAAGTGCAACTGTATAAGGCGAATACTGCTATGAAAAATCATCTAATTTGTTTCAAGTGTTTGCAGACTAAATATTATTGCAATTATGTACATATAGCAGTACTTTTAAAATGAAAGTACAAAAAAACCTTTTGAATAATCGCAAAGTCATGCGATTATTCGCAATTAAAATTTTAATCGCTGCCCAGCACAAATTTCTACATTTGATTATATATTTCTATATGTCTTCATTTCAACTGAAGTCATTGTTTGTCCTCCATACACATGTAAAACTCTCTTTGAGGAAGACACTGAAAGCCAAGTTGGTATAATGCATGAATGGCAGCTACCATTGCTGCTATGTCCTCAATGTCCCTGTGGGAAACAGTAATGTAGTCAAATGAGAAGAGGATAATGTTCTATCTGCCCTAAATCTATTTGTAAAAGTCAACAACAAAGACACTACAGACAGCCAGGGAAGGGCACTTTACTCTGGCATATATAGCTGTTTTTCTTTTTGGTTACTACAACACACCTCATTTTCATTATTATCAATTTTATTACCCCTTTACAGACGACACAACAACAAGAGTGATTTATAGCCTCGGTGATAAAAAGTGAATCATGTTACAGTAATGTGGTCAGTGAGTCAATTATTTTATGAAAATCAAGTCTATAGTGATAAACAATTAGATTTCCCTGAAACTAAGGTTGTGTTACTGAAGTCATGGAGCGGAAAATGCAGGTTTTTATAAAAATGTAAATGACATCCCATCTCTCGGTGAAGACCTAAAGTGTTTACTGAAGCTGCACAATTAAGGAATAAATCAATTAAAAATAAATATTGTATTGTTAAATGTACAGTCAGTACAGTCAGAGACTAGATGAACAATGTTAGAATCATACAGAGATATATAAGAATCCACTTATGGTGTACCATATTGTGTGAACATGGTTAAATCAGAAAAATTAGATAACTACTTAATAATGTTGAAGGCATAACACAGGACCTCGATAAAATTCAATTTAAAATGGACTTGAATGTTAAAGTTTTTGTCTGTGCAGTGTCAAACGTGATTAGATCATTTTTATCAGGATAAAGAGACAATTAACAAACAGCATGTCCAATGGATGCTGTAGTTTTCTATACTAGGAGTTAAACTGTCTCATCAGTCAATCGCAATGCAGCTTTTTCTGTGGGTGTAAAACGTTCAAAGGTTTTAGGATACCCTTTATTTTACTGTCAACAAATCACATGATATAATAATGATTAACGTTTTTAATAAATGGTTTTCTAGCGGAGAATCATCTTGCTCTGTGTCAATACTCTCTGATGTGAGCATGTTGAACCAGTTATCAGACAGGGTGGTGGAGAGCACTGGGTGGAAGGTTACACACACACACACAGAGTGGTTTGTCATGTTTTATACACACTTTTGAACTAAAGTGAATATTACTTAAATGAACTTGTATGTTCGTTTCTAGGTGTAATCATGTGAAATGAACAGTAAAACAGGCTGGGTTGGTCTGTATGTTCACACTCAGGAAACTAGTCACAGGTTGACTTGGAATATGACAGAAAAGTCAAACAATAACTAACGTGTAAGAGACAGTGTGACCTCTGCTATCTGTCTCCTGTATTACATCATTATCTCCTTCACTGAGCTGTGGTCAGTTGGTGCAGTGGACTGGAGGACGATGTGTTGAAATCCTTAGGTTGCTGGTTCCACTCTGGCTCAAGGGAGCTTCTTTTTATATCGAGCTGTTTTAGTCTCTTGTGGCTTTAATCAGACTGTGAGATCTGTGCAATCACGAGGTTGTGTCAAACATGACGTTTAGTTTTTTTGAACGGAACTGTGAATACCATCTTTTTTTTCTCCATCTTTCTTCATTACTTTACAGAATCAGATAAATAAACCTAAATACAGAAACAACAATTAGTAAAATAATTCAAATCATAATTTAATAGATTTAAAACATAATAATAATAGATTTAAAACATTTGATCATTAAAACAGGTATAAGGGAAATGAAATACTCTCCATTGTTACCAGCTGCAACATTAAAGTGATGAACACATTAATGCATCAATAATTATAGTTCAATAATCTTATTCACTGATGTGAAATGAGCCATTCTGTAAAAAAAATACTTTTAGAATAACCTTTGATACTATCAGTATTTAAACTAATACTTCAGTGCCATTTTAAATGCAGGACTTATACTTGCAGCAGAGTATTTCTACACTTTGGCATTACTGCTTTTACTTTAGCAAAAGTAATGTGAGTACTTCTTCCACTGCAAAAATCAAAGTACTGTCATGACAGAAAACTAGAAGCAAAACGCTGCATGCACACTGACATAAAAAGAAAGGAGTCTAAGAACCCTCTGGAGTCATTTGAGTCATAGCTGGTCCTGTGAGTTAATGTAATGTTTAATGTAGCATGTCGCGTCGAAAGAGGAGACTTTAAACCACTTACCAGTTTAAATGATGTTGATAGACCAAGTAGTTCCAAAATTATGATAAAAACTTTATGCTGCCTTTTAAACTTTAAATGTCCCATTATATGCTAGCTCAAAACATTATTTAGACAATAGTCCCCATTCTGTGTTTGCAGAGTGTAACTGAGGTTGAGTCATCATTGGTTGAATAACCTACACCCCACATGGGGTACAGACCGATTGGGGGCTGTGTGTGAAGCTCAAACAATGCTAAATTCAAGCTAACTGCTCTGGTTGGCTGGAACAACATAGTGTGATTGTATGTATACACTTGCAGGCCCACAGAAACAGAATCTGAAGGCAGATGCTTCCATCCAGTGGTATTATGGCACTGCTCCTATGGAATAGGCAGTTGGCCTGCATGTATATTCTGTCTAATAGACTATATTTCTTTCTATATGTGCTGTTTTGAGTCATTTGGCAAAAAATGCCTAAGATTTTACCTGTATTTTGATGCAAATAATTGTATATAACTTTCTTTGCTAAATTTATACATAGGTTTTTGATATTTATTATTTAGAATAACATTTTCAATTATAGAAATGGTTCATTCAGTATGTTTGTGCTTATTACAGCAAAAAATACACATTTTTACCACTCGGATTTTATGATTTTCTGTGTATTGTAGATAAAATATCAAGAAATGTGTTTTTCTAAGTGTAAAACAACATTTTACACATACATAGCTGAGGTTGTGCTGAAAAGAATGAGCCCTGCATGTAACACAGCATGTTTGTCCAGACCTCTTCTTCTATGTCTTCAGAGAAACCGTGAAAATATACAATATTTAGTTGCTCTGCACAGGAGAGAGTGAGGAATGACATGAAAATACAGTATGTGATTTAAACTGTTAGTGTGCGTTTATCACTGATCTAATCTGTCTGCGTCTTCTTCTTCTTTCAGGACTGAGACTGTGAGATACATCACGAACGTCATCCTTCACAAGAAGCTCATGACTGTTCCCTTCTTCCCAACTTGGTGAGGCTCCAGCGCGTGGAACACAATAACAATCCTGTCAGTGGAGAACAAATGGTCAATCATCTACTCAGTGCACGGACACGGGGCATATTAGGTGTAGGCAAATCAGCTATTTGGTGCATTCTTGAAAAGAAGTAGTGTTATAATGTGGACATGTATGGCTTCTAGAGACAGTGATTCTCTTGTATTTACTCGGGAGATGACTGTTGAGAGAAACTAGAATGATGAATACTGATTACTACTCAGATTCAGCCAAATGATTCAAAACAGTGCTTAAAAGTATCTAGTGATTCTCTAGCAGCAGCTTGCCTGTTTACTGTGCAGAATTTAGATGAATAAGGACACGCTAAATAACACAATGTGAGAAGCTGCAGCTGTGTGATGACCACAAATATTTAATAAAGTCAAATAAAGCAGCTACAGCCTCTGTCTGCTCTGACTGAGGAAGTGACTGTAGTTAACGCTGTAATACTGAAGGATATAGATCTTCAGCTTCAGACAGACTCTGAATGATTAAACACTCACCTGTCTTGAGTCAGATCGAGTTCTCTGGTCAGAAACTCAAAGATCTTGGCACTGTGCTCCTTGTTCTTGTCAGCAGTGTCGGTCACGCCGATAGCAGACACCGACAGCATCACACATGGAGAGCAAGAGCCGGCCATCATCATGGGCAGCCCGGGTGTCACCACCACGTTCATCCTCTGGGGTGGGGAAGTGACAGGGACACAGGTCTCACACACCTAAATCTAACTTAGATCCTGAAGTTTCAGTTTGACTTGTTGTGAAATACATCTAAAGCCGTGTTTGTGTGTTAGCCTCACTATAAACCCTGGTGCTCCTCAGGGGTCCACACAGGGCAGCGCTGGAAGGAAAATGAAACTCACTTCCTCTGGTTTTCCCAGAGCAGCCGCGGTGCTGGAGCACAGCTTCTTCACGAAGTCCTGGGAGAAGGAGCTGCTCGGCAGGTTGCTCTGTAGCTCGATAAACGGCATCTTGTTGACGGTTCTCGCTCTGTGGACTCTGCTCCCAACTCCGGACGAAGATGAAGGTCCACAGGCTACGTCACAGCTACGTCTCTTCCGGTTGTCGCTTTCAAAATACGTGCGGGGCTTTATGATAATGAAACAAACCAAAACACCACTGCTTTCATATTCTGTAAAGAAGGGTGGCATTTCCTGCTTTAATTTAATCTGACTGTTTTATGACCACTTATCTAAACCTGTTACTGTTATTTACATCACGAGTTTTTTTTTAAAACGCTGCTGTTTCGTGCTCATTCTAATCGTCAAGGTCTTTTCTCCGATATAAATACATATATCGTCTGAAATCGCTTTCAATGAAGCACGAATGCCACAGAGTGTGTTTAGGCTGTTCAGGTTAGACTGCCTCACTTTTCACGTTATTAGTGTTTGTTAATTCCTCCTGCGTGAAGCCTGCACACAGGACACATGTGAACAGAGTCCAGTGTGGCTTCCGGTATTTGTTGGCCTTGAGAAAAAAAGTCAGAATTCTGAGATTAATGTCAGAACTCAAATAATAATAAATTTTATGGTGGCCATAATGCTCTTCTGTATTTTTCAGACTAACAATATCATTACGACAAATTATTTAAATATTAACACCTTCAGACCAAATGTTATGGATTTAATTCTTTTTCTCCTCACATGTTTCATATGTATTTATCTAATAACAGCACCTCTCAGATTAATGTGAGGAGTATTTTCCTCTGCAATGTAATAGGCTATAGCAGAAGTAGAGAATGTCCTAACATGGAAATACTGAAGTGAAGTACAAGTAACACAGATTTGTACTTTTACAGTGCTCGTGTGCACTGGTTAGAAAAACTATAAGAAATATTACAGTGAAGGACAGTTTGTGGTTAAAAAGCTGACAACATAGAAAAGATAACACATGCTGACAGAACGAGAGTAGATAATTTATTAAAGATGAATTACTGTACATAACCAAAAACATGTCAGTCCTCAGTCAACAAAACAAACATGGTCGATGTTGACTGAGGGCCAGCATTCAGCTTTGAGAACCATGTCTACAACATGTAGGTTACTCAAATAATCCCATCATGACACCCATCCTTCTTCATACCAGAGATGTCAAACCTGTGGAAAAATGAGGAGAAAATGTCAGTGTGATAAATAGTAAAATCAAATTAAGTTGCTATTAACATATGTGCAAGAACGTGGTGTAGCTCATTATATCTATATATAACATTCAACATTTAAATATACATATATTATACAGGAGAACCTGAACGGAGTTCTTTGTGAGACCAGAGGGAACAATGTTCTGTCACACACTCACCGTGGGAGAACTTGCACTGTTTGAGCGCCTCACTGAAGCCTTCACATAAACTCAGGTCGGTCTGGTTGGTGGCACAGTCCAGAAACTGTCTGACCTCAAAGTGACAGGGGCCGGGCTGGGCTGGAGCAGGCCGGGGGGGCTCCTGGAGTGATAGCAACAAACGATGAAACAGCACACATTTGAGTTAGAATCTAACATGTTACACCAGCACAGCTGTGGAAGTGATGAAGAGAGCTTTTGTTGTCTTCATGAGCGGGTGGAGCTGCACCCATATTTACTATGGCACAGCTTCCTAACACTTGTTTACTATTTTTAATAAATAACATGATGAGTAAGAATTCCCTTGGATAATGCTTAAAATCACACTCTACCTCCACCTCTTACCTGGTATGTAGGCTTGGCTGGCTCTGTGCTGCTGCTGCTGCTGCCGCCGCTGAACGCTCCTGTGAGGGCACTGCCAACAACATGACCCACAGCTGAGCCTACTGCCACCCCCGCAGCTGTAGTGGCCATCTGGGCCATGAGGCCCGGCCCCTGGGACTGAGCTGGAGCTGGGGCCAGTGAGGCAGTAGGTGGATGAGCAGGGGCCGGAGCATGGGACGGAGCTGGGCTACAAACAGAACGATAACAGAGCAGCTTTAAGAGACAATACACAAAAGTAGTTACTCAACATACTATTGTTAAGTAATTTAAATTAAATTCTATGTCATTGTGCATAAAGAGTATTTTTACATTTGGTACTTCAAGTATTTTTTGAACTGATACTTTTGAATGTTTACTTAAGAATCACTGTGAATGCAGTACCAGAATATAGATATATCACACATGTAAATTATCTACTTCTTTATACAACATAACATACAACTGGTTCCTCACATAAACAATGAGGGGTCAGACTGGATGAATCATTGATTGTCCAAATAATCAGTTATCAGTCAGTGCTGCACAAATCTGAGCTTTCCAATCACTGAGCTGCAGTTTTCACATTCATTAACACTTCATGGAACAGTACATGAGTCCAGGGAGATTAAAAAACAACCATCATAGCAAAACCTTTTCCAAGTGACCTTGCCAAGAACCAGACTTCACTCCAAACCTCACATGGTCTCAGTGACTTACGGCGTCTGCTGGATGGTTTCATACAAAAAACCAACGATAAAGTCACAAACCAACAACATGTAAAGTCTGCCCACAGGGTCAGATATGAGCCTGTCTGTCACCAGAAACTTAGTTTGCTTGTGGCAGTAAGACTCACTACTGTGTCTGCTCACACCTGCTCTGTTACCAAACTATCTAGCAGTTGTTTTGTTTACTTTCCCATCAGTTGTTTAATCATTTTTGCATGAGAAATAATCCTGTAGCTGTGTAGTTACAAAAAAGGTTACTTAAAACCAGCTCAGATAGCTGCTTGGAGTGAAGGATTTAAATACGACACATGAGACTCGAATGTTCCAGCAGCGCAGCCTGAGCCCTCTGGCTCTCCATACGGTGCGACTGGAGGTAAAGTTACTTCTTACCTGGCTGGAGCTGGAGCTGAGGGACGGCTGCGGCTTCCTCTGGCCATGTCTGACACCACGCACGTCTTTATTAACACACCGGACTGAAGGAGGGGAGAGCTCAGCGTCCTAACACCGCAGAACCCCGGTAACGACACCGACTGTCAGTCGCGGCTCGCGCATGTACTGACCTTGTACGGCGCTCACCGGTGTTATGTATGATTACTTACTCACATATCGCGAGATTTTTTTACGCTATTACCAAAATTCATGCTCTCTACTTCTGCTGTGAGTGATTCACTACAACTGTGGGCACAGCGCCACCTGCTGAATAGGAGGGCAGGCGCATCAGCACGGTTTTTACATTGGAATATAATTTACCTAGCATTTGAAAAGTCTGCGGAGTATACAAACATAAAATGTAAATATTGTAGAAAATAACTTTTATAAAATTCTAGTAACAGTTAAATATTTCTTGTAAATCTCAACTTAAACATTAATGTAATCGAATTAAATTAAAAATCAAAACTATTTGACAGGACGTCCATCTAGTTTATTATAGAAAAACTAGTTTCAGAGTCTAGAACAACCTGTGTGTAACTAAAGGTCTGTACCTTGTTCTTTTATTAAACTAACTAAACAACCTTATGTTATTTATCGTATGTCATTTCTGTCTCTACATGGTCGCAGTTGTTAATTTGACTGCTGTCATTAAAAGAAACACGTGAGCCCCATGATCAGTGTTGGTGTCCGTTGTTTGGGTGATTTGCTGCATCAACGGTGTGTATAGTAGTTAAATGATATGCCACACTCCAAGTTCTTCGGTGACAGAAAAATTTAATTTTGCAGTGGTTACAAATAACTGTGGTTCTATCAACTTCTGTCAAACACTCACAGCCTGTAGAGTCACTCAGTATGCTCAATCTCATTTCAACAAAATTTCTTTCTGCGTCATTTTGCTGAGAATTATTTAATGGACTCAAATCGTCTCAACTTCTTGGTTTCATAGGATTCCCACTCCCAGTCAGGCGTCCAAGTTGCTGTCTCCCCTGGCGGCATGGGTTCAAATCCCACTTTGGACCAGTGTACTTTTCTCCGTGATGAGAGTGCAGGAGGGACTGTGGTCATAGGCTATTATGTGTACTTTATTAAGGATAAAAAATTATTTAGTGTGAAATAAATAAATGCCAAGTTATATAAACATCATTATGATCCAGCAGAAAATTCAGAAATAAAGACAGAATGAGTCAACTATCTAATAAATGTATGGATAAATAACAAAATACATTAATGAATATATACACATAAATGTAATTAATGTATTTTTATATTGCAATAAATCTACATTTAACCATTCTTCATGTTCTCATTTATGTATTTACTTATAAATAAATTCCTGCTTTTTCTTATTCTTTCTTATTAAAGTTTTTATAGTTTTTTCTTTTTTTCTTTTATTAGTTAAACCTAACTTTTACCTTTTTTTCCTAAAGTTTTGTAGTTTGCTAATGTAGTTCACAAATGAGATTTTAGCATCATAAACTGTTCATTGCAGAAACCGACCGTCCTGGGTTTCGCGGTGTCATGTTGTGGACTGTTTGTAACTTTATAGTTGCATTGTTGCTATTCATACACCACAGTGCGTCTCGGCATAGGCAGGCACAGTGGTCATAGGGCAGTATGAGTACTGACATGGTTCAGTTTTTCACTGTCCGGTATCCAGTTACAGTGGACTGTTACAGTCGAATCAAGTATTAAAATAAAACGCAGCTACTTCATGTGACTGTCTCCTAAAACAGGTCCCGCCGTAACGTGAACTCGGATCGCTGGATTCAACGTCCAGAGTACTAAACATTACACCACGGAACCAACACTAGAAACATACTATTATACCGAGAACTCAGGGGACGAGTTTATTACATTTATTACTTCGTATTTGCAGAAGGCAAATTATACATGTGGTGCTGCATACACTTCTACATTTTTGTTAATTGTCTATATCGTCTAATGTTCCGTGGACATTATATATATATATCTATAGATAGATATCTATAGATAGATAGATATATATAGATATCTATATTATATATATATATATATAGATATATATGTTATTATATGTTGTGTGCCTGCTTCAAATGAAAAAGAACTAACTGAAAGGTGAGCTGTTTTTCGCTTGTAGACGAAATAAATGAGTTTTATGTACTTTGCTTGACTTATTTATTACTTGCTACTGAAGCCATTTTCAGTCCTGTGGAGACTCAGAAGTTCACTTAGAGAAACAGAACACTATCAGAGACCAGGGTGGCTGAATAAGCGTAGCGACCCCTAAAGTCTATAATCCACATTACAAACTTCTGCTATGGGCGAAGTGCAGAGCCCTTCGATAGCTCAGTTGGTAGAGCGGAGGACTGTAGGATGATGAGTTGTAATCCTTAGGTCGCTGGTTCGACTCCGGCTCGAAGGAATTCTTTTCCTTCATCCTGTGCTGTGAAGATATTTGAGGTTATTGCGAATATTATCTATAACAGTTACATTCTGGCCAGATAGAGATAGATAAATGGATACTGTATTCATCCCCAAGGGGAGATTTACATATCACCATGTCCGGAGATTTAAATAGACTGTAGTACACTGTGTTGTACCTTCAGTATATAAAATCACACCTCTCTCTCTTTCATTAGACAATTACCAAATAGAGGTTAATCTTTATAAGAGAGTGGAAACAAGTTAAAAACACATTCATACATCAAAACATATTCACCGGAATATCTTCAAGATACAGGGGTGGTTTTGTTATCTCAGAGAACCTTCACAGATTTTGTGTGGTTTTGTTTAGTAACAGTTGGTGGCGCTAATGTTTTGTCCGGCTGCAGTTCGTCGTTCGAACGAAGAAGAATTGATCACATCAACAAAGCCTCTGCAGCCTGGTCCAAGTTTTTGTCTCATATTTTCAGAAAGTGTAGACACATAATGATGGGTTTCAGATAACGCTGGGGGGTGTTTCTCAGCACCAAGAACTGAAAGTCCGGTTCTTCGACCGCCGACTGTTTCCCGCTGTGACCATGTCGGCTGCTGCCGTGGACTTCCATTCTCAGATTGCCTCCATCATGGAGGTGCTGGCTAACGCGGCTGTCGCAGAGATTTGTAAAGTTGTAGACGACGGATACGCGTTGGTTCATCTGGAAATGTCGCGGAGCCATAAAGACAACGAGTTTCTGCGGAGGAAAATCAAACTGCTGGAGCTGCAGATCGCCCGGTACCGAGCGGAGAGAGTGAAGGGAGCGGAGGGCTCCATCGGCAGCCGCTTCCCCGGCGTCCGCCTTCTTAGCCGGCAGAGCAAGGACTCGCTGGCCGGTATGTACCCCCCCCCCCACCTTAACACGCTGTCAACCTGTTCTAGTTTGTATAAAAGAGTACGTATAAGTAGAATGGCATAAAACGTCTATCTATCTACATTAAAATATCTCTCTGCTTCTAGCTGAAAAGCTCCTCCAAATGATGTCATCTGGAGGAGGTCAGAAAGAAGTTTCTAAACATCAACATGCCTCTATACCCCAAGATAGAGCAAATTCAAGTAGCCTGGACATACAGCACATGGAATCCTTTCATCAAACACTAGACATGAGGACAATGTTTACATGTTTCTTCGCTGCACTGAGAAACTCTCTTGTGTTTAGCTGTATCAACTAGGTTCTCATTTTTCTCATGCTGTTGTTCCACCAGGTCCCTCTCTGCAGGGAAGGACCCGGTTTCTGAACCGGGCGGATCCAGGGGTTAAGTCTGTGCAGAAAAACCAGCCCATCAACTTGGACCAGGATCCTGATCAGGAGGTCGTCACCACCACCAAAACCGAGGTAGTTACTCCACAGTGTACTAAACTGAAGAAACTCCTGTGTGTACAATCCCAACATGTGTCACACTGTCTACGGTGTTTTTTTTATACAAACAGTAGATATTTTAAGAGCATGTTCATAATAAGCAGAACTTCGAAATGAAAGTAGCTACAGACTAAATGAGGGTTACAGTCAGAAATGTCCTGAGCTGTTTCTAACAATTGCTATCAGCTAAAATGTAGTCAGACAAATGCTGATCCTATTTCACTGTTGCTTAACTGCCACATTCCTCAACATCCCTCTCTCACCTCTCCTGTGTTAGAGCCATTGTCAGCTGCTGTGCTGGTAAAAATCAGAGAAGATGTTACTAGACTGAGAAACAAGAATAAAACAGTTAGAGACATCTGTTGGACTTTAAGCTTATACCAAAATTACCTGTCTGTAGAGCACTGGTGAGCTTGACAGTTCAAGGAAGAACTCCACAGCTGATGCAAGGCAGATAAAAACAGTCTTCAGGAGTCAGTGACCACTGTCAACGGAAGACTTCATTAGCACAAATATCCTGACACCTGCAAAGTCTCTACAGTATCATATAAATTTGCTGTGTGTATTCTGGGACAGTGTGAATGCAGCGTGTAGAGTGTAACCCCCAACCTCAAAAAAGCAAAAAACTAAATAAAAATCAAGGTGTGGGCCAAACTGAAGATTTGGAGATTCCCTAATATTATGTTTTTAGTTTCTATGTTTCTTTGTACTGCGTTTATAAAGAACGGGAAGTCATGTGCATGTTGGGAAATGGGGGAACCATATTGTGATGCTGAAAATCTGTTTAACTGTGTCTTCTACAGTGGTTACCATGGGTTACCTGCATGTGTTTTGTTGAGTTTTATTTTACAAATGAATTGTTTAAATTGTTGAAATATAATGAGGAAGAGGAAAAAAAAAGAAACGGCACCCTACAGGGTGCCAAGCAGTGGTGTGTGGTCAAACTAGATAGATCCTCCTGACTTGACAATCCAGTAGACTGGTTTACAGAGCTGGATGTACTACCCTCAGCACCCACATGTTGTAAATCATGTTGTTTTAGGACTGTGTGCAGATACTTTACCAGTTATAAAGCCTCAGGTTTACCAGTGGCTGGGTGCAAGATCTGCTGATTCACAAGAAGAAAGGCTGCGCAACCCTCACAACATGGCACCCAGAAATAGAAATCATTCAACACAAGTGCAAGACAGGTGACTAGTAAGAACAGAAGTGACAAAGCGGGACAGAAATACAGATGAGGTTCAAGTTACCATATGCAGCTTTGGGGAATTAAGCCAGCTGTGGCATGAGACCCCCCATCAGTCCAGTCAGGGCATCAAATACTGACACTGTGTCAAAACCATTCACACATGTTCAGAAGGAAGTTTAACTTTGTCTTTCTTCTTTTTGTCAGTTATGATTTGAAAGTTTTGTTCAGGCAAATCCTTTGGCTCCTCCCAAATCATCATGTAATAGACCTGAATTTGGGAACTATTACGTATGTAGTAGTGACCATAACATCATTTTTAGTAATACATTGATTTGAAAATGTCCATTAGTGACTCATTTCTTTAGATCACATTGTGATATTCCCAGCTGCAGCTTTCTACCATTACCTGACATCTAATGACATCCTGTGTCCGTCTGTGGCTGCCAAATAGTGCACTTAGGTGACTGGATTAGTTCTAGCTAGTGATGTTCTAGTTTAAGTGTTTGAGGTGTTTGGATCCAAGTAAGAACATGAAAAGAAGATACATCTCTATCACTATCAGTGAAGCTTGGAGATGGAAACATGATGATCTGGGGATGTTCTGTTTTCAATCAGCATAGACACCACTCCATACTGAAGAGGCCTGCTATTACCACTGCTGGAATACTCTCTCTGATGGGTTGACCAGTTCAATCACCAGATCCGATCCCCATCGAGCTATAACCAAACTTTTGAGCGTTTGTGCCGCTTAGGCGTCATGTTTCCTGCTGGGTAAATGACGCTACGCAACGTGCGTGATTACGTAATTCGAGGCGACGGGAATTGATAGGGGAATCGTTTGCAAAAATGGCAAACAATACCAAGGAATTGAAACAGTGGGAACCGGTTCTCAACAAGAACCGGTTTTCGATGCCCATCCCTTCTCCCAATATAATGAGCTGGTGATTAATAACTAGTCTCTCGTAAAAAACATTTGACCTTAGAGGAAAACTTTCTGGAAATTATATGATTTTTCTGATAATTTCATCTTAATGTTTCTGTCTAAAATAAAGAATTATCAAAATTGTTTGGTATTTTTGCATAAAAAAATCTAAATATTCATGAATTAACTAATAACTAGCTTAATTTACTTGCAGTAGAAGTCGTTTTGAATCCGTTTGTCCTCTCAGTCAGCAGAGCCAGAGGAGGAGGGGGAGCTGCTGATCGTTAAGGTGGAGGGAGCGATGGATGCTGCCAGCACCAACCACAAAGCACCAGCAGACGGCTGCATCAGCACTGGAGGAGACGCCAGCACCGGCACGTCGGACGCCGGAGCCAGACACTACAGCGAAACGGAGGTCAGTGGATCTGACATCGTCCCATTTGTTGTCAGCAGGACAGCTGAAACTGACAGCCGCAGCTCCCACGTGACAGGAAGTGATGTCAAAGCAGAGAAGGGTGAGCCTTTGAACTCAGACACAGACGTGACGGCACTCAGAGGTGCCGCGCCCACTTCCTTTGAGGATGTTATAGATGGTTTGAAAGATGATGAAGCTGTGTTAGACGTTTCCAAGTTAATTCCTTCAGAAGTGATAGTCATTGAAGGAGGAGGAACGTCGGACAGAGAGGGAGACGAGCGTGAGTGGTCACATGTAGACCAGACAAACAGAGAAGCAGGCAGAGAGAGAGACAAAGGTGAACAAACTGCATTACCCATAATTCAGTGTACTGGGCTGCAGTCAGCAGGACACAGTTCGGTGCAGAAGGTGCCTCGTGATGGTCCTCCAGGGTCGAGCAGTGGTGCAGCTACCTCCATCATCAACTCTTCCAGTGATTCTCTGCCCAGCACGGCTCGCCACCACCCTGTGGCCCCCCTCAACCACAACCAACACAAGCGCTTCTCCAGCAACTTCGACCGGTCTTTTTACCACGCCGTCACCATGGAGCGCCCATACGGCTGCACCCGTTGCACCAAGCGCTTCTTCCTAGAGTCCGACCTGCAGAAGCACATGGCACGGCACACCAGGGAGAAGCCCTACACCTGCCCGCTGTGTGGCAAGAGCTTCGTTTGCCAGAGCCAGCTGGACATCCACCACAACGTCCACACCGGAGAGAGGCCCTTCAGCTGCCCCGTCTGCAACCGACGCTTCTCCCACCCCAGCAATCTCAAAAGGCACCAGAAGATCCAGCACTGAACACCAAAACCAGAGCAAAACCCCATGGCAACACTGCAGAACGAAACGTCTCTACTTGAAAGAAAGAAGTCCAGTTGCCATGACTCAATCTTCAGACAACTTTACCTGGATGACTGAGAATCTTTACAGACATGACAACACTGTACCAAAGATTCCCTGAAGAGGACTTATTTTTTTGGCTTGATTATTTACAGAGTATTTGACTTTATTTTATTACAGCCTTGTAATTAAAAACAGAATGCCATGATTTGCAAATCATTTAAAAGCTATGTTTGATTGACAACATGTTAAACAGCTTTTTTGGAAATGAGGTTGTAGAAGACTGAGCTACACTGCCAATAGTAAAAAACTTACTATATAGAGGATTTATACATGCATGGAAAGTGCTGTCTATGAATCAAGGCTAAAATAATGACACAGAACATTAATCACTACATGTTAACCACCAGTCATCCCCAAGCTGCAGCTCTGCAGTGTTTTTTTATTAAATATGTGGGCTTTTAAATGAATGCATCACAGAGAATGTTCAAGTCTTGCCTCTCACTGAGCAACTTGCAGCATCATTTTTCCCCAACATACTATGTCACGTTCTTCCACACAAACAGAAAGCTCCTTTTACACAGGATCTGGCAACTTTACCTCATATTGTCCACAGTTTGAGGTTAATAACTCTGTGGACAAAATAAAACCAGACCCTGGAACACTGTGATTTACTTTATTTTTGTTATGTCAGAACTGTAAAATGTTTTTTCCCCTAGTGATGGAAGAAACAGACCTTAACCTGCCTTTTATTTTTACTTACATTCTTCCCCAGTAGACCACTTTGCGTACACTTTGCTTGTGCACTGTTGGGCTTCCACTAACTAATCTTCTAGAAGAGGTTTGTCAAAGTCAGTTTCATCATGGGCCACATCACCATTACGCTTGATGTCAAAGGGCCACTTGTAATTGTGACTATATGCAGTGGCTGACGCTTCCGCTCACTTGTGAGCAGTTCTTTTAAAAAACAAAAAAACCTGGAAAATTTTTCTTTGCAAATCTTCGTGTTGAGGTTAGATGAGAACCGTGCGTCACAGACTGTGTGTGCTGTGATGATGATGTGATGATTTTTTAAAGAAGAATTGTCGCCCTGTATCCTGAACTAGTTTTGCTCCGGTGCAGTAAACACAAATTTCACATATCACGCTGTAATTTCTAAAGACATTTACCTGTGGAGAAGACCTGTGATTAATCGTCCATGACGCCTAGTGCATACAGTCAAATACTCTGGCAACTTGTGAGCTGCACGCACGGCTGTTAATATGTGATGGCGTGATGAAGCATGAGTTCAGTGAACAATCTGTACGTTCTGGGTCCAGTTTAACAGTGACACATTATGATAGTTATTGACGGAGTTTATATGTATTGTGGGTAAAGAGATTACGCGCTTGTCCCTCTCCCACCTCCCCAGCTCTCATCAGTCATGATTGAGGACACAGAAATAACTGCACCATATTTCAGCTTATTTAATGTATATGAAGAGGGATTTTGTGTTCTAAAAATAGAGCGGCAGTCTGAAAGTAACATTTATGTGAAATAAGGGGGCAGGCCGGATTTGACCCGCGGGACATAAGTTTGACACATATGTTCTAGAACGTCATAAACCTAGGAAGTGATGATAAAATGCATTAGAGGAATGGCTGTGAGCAAATGAGTTGGCTTTGGTTTTATTTCCTTTTTCAGTGTCTGTAAGTTTGCCTTTTAAAAACAGTACGCAGTGTCCTTCAGCAGTACTGAAACGAGAAGGACACATTAGCCTTAAGATCAAAAGATGAATTCAGAATTGCGCCTTTTATGTCCTGGTATTTGCATCTATATACAGCAGCATAGAACACACCAACTTTTATGTTGGTTCAAAACATCCAAATGAGCAAAAGCATTGAAACATGGGATTAAATACATGTAGATAAATACCAGGACATGAAAGCTGACTTTTTGTCTCATACTCATATTTTAATCTTAAACCCAGATGTGTTCAGTGTATAGCCAGGGATTATATCATTGGCTTCAGATTCTTACAGCAGCAGCAGATTTTGTATATTTCAAAGTGTTTCAGTGTTCTGGGAATAATATTATCAGGGGAGATATCTGTAATTTTCATCACAGATTTAGTTTTGTAATGAGAATTCTTAAATCTGTACAGCAGTGATACTGTGTACTACATTTCTAAATCTCTCACATCATTCTAAAGATTTAATAGCGTGTTTTAATATCATCTTTTAACCAGTGCTGTGAGCTCTCCAAAGAGAAGG
This sequence comes from Ctenopoma multispine, assembly GCA_034779795.1. NCBI lineage: Eukaryota > Metazoa > Chordata > Actinopteri > Anabantiformes > Anabantidae > Ctenopoma > Ctenopoma multispine. The sequence goes on from JAUYWH010000001.1 coordinate 23,990,662, forward strand.
AAATGTACTCTATAATCATGTTCACTTGTGTGAATGCAGTGAAATAATAATAAAACCTATTTTCAAATAGTCTGATTGTATGGTTTTATTATATCTATGATTTACTGGTGAAGTCAGAGTGGAAGCTTTGCTGGAATGCACTTTAACTGACCTTCATGCAATTATTTGATAATGTTTAACACATACACTTTTGTTTTAAGCAATAAGTATTACTATGTCAAAGCCACATGGGTTTTCTGTGTCAGCTAAACACCTTCCTCCTCTTTCCAGGGCCACGGATGTCTTAAAAACACGAGCAGCCCTCAGAGCCAGGAGGGAGAAATGGATGAAGTGCAAGGTATCAATCTGTTTTTTTCTCACGTCATGTTTCATTCCATGACCTTGATTTAGACGGCAGTGAGGTGGATTCAGAATATCACCTAATATTATGTAAGACAGAATTAGAAGTGATACAATTTCTTAACATACAAAAAAATAATTTTTAGAAAGTCATGCTTTTTATATGTGAAAACCACCCAATGTTAATCACATCAAACAGTCACAAGGTTATAATCATGTAGAAGCTATTTATGTGGTGCTGGTGGTGAAGTAAGAGTTGAAATTGCAATACTGCTCTGAAAAATCACAGATTTAGAATTGAAAAATTGATTTCTAATTGAAATTTGCCACATTGTTCAGTCTTAGCCCAGTTGTAACTGACTTGTAAAGTATTTTTTTCTAATTGTTTTCTTTGCTGTGGACCAGGTGACACACCAGAGTTACAGAATCCCTCCCAAATGTACCTTGACTGGCAAGAGCACAGTGATAATGAAGATACAGAGCAGCCATCTTGTTCCAGGTATGCACCGGAAAGTGTTGCAGGAACCTCGTCGTTCAGCCAAACACAGCCAGGCCGTGCCTCAGGTCTCTGCACCGCGCCCAGAGTGACTCAACGTGACACGGACCAAGCAGGCCTTGCATCTATACGTGATGTCATTGTGATCAACTCGGGGCCCCGTGTTGTGGAGAACAGCTGTGGTGTCGCTCTGCTGTCTGGACCGGGTGGAGGTACTGAAGTTGATAAAGTGAAGCCTCTCAGCAGTGTGAGGTCTCAGTATCAGTCACTGCTGTGTATTCAGATCAGTGAGCGCCCCAGTGAGGTGATGTTTGAAGGTAATCACAGCTCTACTTTTAAGAATCCCTCTCTCTCAATGGGAACAGTGGACTCCCAGCACCAAGAAAACCAGCATTCATGGACTGGAGCTGGACAGATGGACAGTGCCCACTTCTCCAGTCAGAACCACCTGTACCAAGCTTCCAGCAGTCAGAAGCAGGACTCTGGATCAGTACAGCCCCAGCAGCAGCAGATTTGTCTGCCCTATGCCTGCACCTTTTGTTCACGCCGCTATGCCCACCAGTGTCAGCTGCGCATCCACGAGCGCGTCCACACAGGGGAGAAGCCGTACCAGTGCACCCAGTGTGGGAAGAGCTTCGGCCAGTTCTGCAGCCTCAAGCGCCACCAGATGGTCCACACGGGTGAGAGACCCTTTCCCTGCCCCCACTGCGGAAAGCAGTTCTCCACCTCCACCAACCTGAAAGTCCACCAGAGTGTCCACACCGGAGAGAAGAGGTTCCATTGCTCCAAGTGTGGCAAAAATTTCTCCTTTCTCAGTAACCTGATCAGGCATCAGGCTCTGCACACTGTCAGGTAGAACATGTTAAGCAGGGACCAATGTGATTAATGACCCCCAGCACCACCATGCTGCCCCTGTATGTATGAGGGTATAACGTAAAATGAACCAACCAGGACAACAAAAAGATGACCAACGCTGTGGGTAGAAGAGTGGATCTGGCTGGTCTTTATTTCAACATGATCAGAATGTTCTTAAACCTTTCACAATTTCTATCTAATTTTTATGACTGGCTTCTGTTGGAAATTCCGGGTTCATTCAGGATGTAATGGAGGTGTTGATTCAGTTGTGTGATCATTTTGAGGGCTGTGATTTGTGCTTCTCTTCAGCTCTTGTTCCTGTTATTTAGTCTTATTGGGTGCAAGATGTGATAATGTGATCCAAGGCCGGATTGTAGACCAGGCCAGCACAAACAGTGCCTCATCTCCTCAGACTGGCAGGAGTTTCAGAAAGATTCTTCTAAGGCTCCTGAAGGTCCAAGGCCCCGGGGCAGGACCTGAGGTTTTCTTAGACCTTTAGGAATATTCTGAGGCTTTTACAGTTGCAATCTAAGGCTTTCTGGAGCTTTTGAAACTCAGGGAGATGGGCTTGGCCTCCTTAAACTTTGGGACCTAACAATGTCAAAGAGTCTGAGAATTCTAGGGGCCTTCCCTGGCAGCTAAAGGCTTTCCCAGAAATGGCAAAAGGCTTACTGGAGGCAAGTGCAGGGGGTCTTGGAAAACCTCAGGCCATATCTGAGCTTGTGAGGTTTTTAGAGACCCGGTCTACATAAAGTCTGTTAAATCTCTAACTGCACCTTTCTCTCTCTCAAATGGTGGTTTGTTGTAGTGTGTACAGGTAAAACGAAGCTCTGTTAGAAGCTGTTTTATTGGCCACCAAACAGGTAGCACTGCATTTTACTCCTTAAAGCAGTTGGACTTGACAGAGAAGCTTGATTTGTAATCACTGAACACTAGAATGTTTGGGACACCTTGCAAATGCCTTGAAGGACAACATGGTCAACTTTATTGTGGAGGGATTTGTTGTGGAACTACTGTGTGACTAAATGTCCTGACTGTGGATCTCAGGTGTAGAGTGACCGGGATGATGTTCTGTTGCCTACATCTGAGATTAAAAGCGTAGGTGGTTCCTGCAGTCTGATAGATAAGCTTTCATGCCGTCTTTTCATATTCCTGTACCAACTTCAGGGTTTCTGCCCCGAAAATATCTCCACAGTGTATCTTCTCAGATATACAGTGTGACTAAGATGGTTTTGGCTTGTTGAGCCATGCAGGCTACTAGCTCAGTGTATATTTCAAATTGCTTGGTTACATCTGATGTATTGCCTGTTTTAAAACAGCTAAACTATGTGTGCACAGATATTTAATCACCTCTTTTATTTTTTTCCACGCACCTCTGTCAGAAGTAGGGATGGGAATTGATAGGATTTTTACGATTCCGATTCCATTTTCGATTCTGTTTAACAATTAGATTCCTTATCGATTCTCCTATCGATTCTTATTTTTAATAAAGGAGAACACACAGGTTGATTAGCTTAGAACTTTGTTTTATA
>JAUYWH010000001.1:24005304-24034624 GCA_034779795.1 Ctenopoma multispine
TGTGTGTGTGTGTGTGTGTGTGTGTGTGTGTGTGTGTGTGTGTGTGTGTGTGTGTGTGTTTGTGTGTTTGTGTGTGTCGTCAGAAGATTGACCCCGAGGCATGTTTCCACCACTGGACAGGGAAATCAGGATACAATGTTTTAATCCCTCTTCCTCAACTGTTCCCAGGTTGATAATGTAACTGTCTTTTTTATGTCAATCATTCTTTGTTCTCAAGGAAATATGAACAGACTGTAAAAAGATGTAAAGTAAAACATATATCAGAGAGCTGTGTTTGTACATGTTGCTGTTTGGATGTCATTGAAAGTAGCTGTAAGTTCCACAGCTACAGTATAACTAATATTTTCCTTTTTAGTATTCTTTCATGTCCCAGTGTTTAAAATGTATGACTATCATTAAACATGCAAAAGGTTTGCAGTGAACTTGGCTTTGTTGTGATCTAATACTATAAACCAGACTCCTCTGTTTTGTTTTCAGGATGGTGGCAAGAGGGGGAGTTATTCGTATTGCAGCTGACAGTGAAGGATTTTGTATTACAGTATGTGCACTAACAAGGGGCACGTGTTTGGAGACAGATGGGACCTCATCGGGACGTGTTAACATTTTAAAAAGATTTCAAACCAAAGAGAGAGCTGATTTAGATCATAGTAATATTTCAATAATAATAATTCAGTAATGTCATATTTGTTAATGTGAAATTAGCCATTCTGCATAAAGAGTACATTTACAGTATTTTTACACTGTAGTGAAACGAGAATAAATTTATACATGGACACAAAGGACTTACTGAAGAAGTGGAAGAAGGAGGAGGAAGAGGAGGACTTATTGTGTTACACACGTATTTCTGTAACCGGATGTGACGACAAATGTTTGCGAGCGGCGTTTGGGAACGAAGAAGGAGCAGCTACATTAGCTTTTCATTATTTACATGCTCAATATTAAACCACGTTGAATTTTTACTGTTGTAGTAATGGTGTGACCAAACCTCTAACATTCGTATCCCACCAAAGAGGAGTTAAACTAAATTTACTCCAACGTGCCACCGACTGTAGGAACAATGTCCAACCGTCTGGCCTTCCAGACCCAGCTGGCCTCCATCATGGAGGTCCTGGCTAACGCGGCAGTGGCGGAGATCTGTAAGCTGGTGGACGACGACTACGCCGTAGTGCGTTTACAGATGTCTCAGTGCCAGAGAGAGAACAAAGCCCTGAAGAGGAAGCTGCATCTGCTGGAGCTGAAGATGGCCCGGGGAAACGCCGAGAGGAGGCTCCGGGAGAGCGCCATGAACAGCAGCCGACCGAGGGTGCAGATAAACACCGACGACAGACTCCGGGAGTCACAGTCCACCGGTAAGAACACGGACGAAACCTGACGGAGACAGACACTTTTTTTAAACTGTAAAGGGAATCTTTTTTGCCACGGTTATTGTGTCGTGAAACGCTGTGTTATATGAACGCTACGTCTCAGGTGTCAGCACCTCATACTACACTTTGATTCACTGTTAACACCATCGAACATAACGTAAGGTTCTGTGATACAGAATACATTTGTTTATTAATGGAGCTTTTAGTTTGTGATTGCATTATAGGTTATTGATGTATAAACATTTTTTTTCCAAAGTAAAGTTTACAAAAAAGTGCAAAACCCCCAGTGGTCTGAATACTCTCAGAAGCACCTTATTCTGCATAAATATGATTTACATTTTCACACAGGTCTTAAAACTAGTTAAGGAAAAAGCCAGTTAAACAAATTGGACTAAAAAGATTACACTCATTTACTAATTTATTAAGGAAAATTATTCAGCCTTAAAGCTTTGTTTGTCACAAGTGTGCGAACCTCTAGAAATATAATTAGATTTAAAAGGAAAGTCAGTCCGGTGTTTCAATCTGTGGGATGGTGATCTGGTTTGAGTTAAATCATTTCCCTCTGTGATTAATAAAGTTTTTTTAATCTTTAGTCTGGGAGGCTCTACCTTATCTGTCAAAGTCTGATCAGTAATGGTTTCCATGGCAGAGATGTAAGGAGGAAGCCACTGCTCCGTAAAACATTGCTGCTGTCATTGAGTATCGGGGAAATGGTTTCTGTTTTTGTCAAAAGGATTCTGTCATGTTGCTGTAGTTGTGCAGGTTTCACACTGTTATAAGGGGACTACCAGCAGTTGCTTGGGTCTGGGGCTGTAAGGTTTTGTGCATGCTCTAAAAGGATGGCACTGTGTCACATGGGAACATGCTTTGGACCCAGTTTGCAGTGCAGGCTACTCTGCTTCTCGCTTGGACTTTAAACATCTAAAATATCTCCACACTTGTGGCTTTTCTATTCTGCGGTCTCTTTGTCATTTGAGTCTTGTGCTGTGTCCTTCAGGATCTCTTCTTCTGTAACACTGTCACACAGAGTCATTATTTTCTCACTCCCACTTCTGACGTACTGATGTCCATGTGTGCTTCTACCAGTGTGAGTCCTCCTCTCTGTGTTGTGTGTGTCAGCCTAACCTGACGAGACCGTAACTCTGTTCCTGCTTTGATTGGTTCTGCGTGGCGTTTTACTCATTATCATTGGCTTAGTTTTCTTGGCGTGTTGTTTGTGAGAACATGGATTGAATAAGTTTGACATTGTTTCATAATAGATACAGTATCTTTATTGCTCAGCTCTGATGTTTCTGCAAGGCTGAGTGTCAAACATTCATAGGTCAATGATGAGTCCCTTCTGATTAACATAAATACAGACTGTTAACACATTATTAGGGCCCTATGAAATCTTTTTTATTTTTTCCTAAATTCCGTTTTTTCCGTTTTTATTCTTCTGAATTCCATGTTTTACGTTATAATCATATTTATTCACCTAAAAAGTGTCTGATTATGGAGTGGAGGGGAATAAACAACAAGGTCATAGGAAAAAAATCAGTTATTCAACTTCAACACAGTGCTGAGGTTCAGCAGAACACTTACTGCTTTGCTAATGCATTTCAACCTGTAAACGACAGGTAATATTTATTTTTCATGCAAAACAAAGGACCTCATATATTTCACATTAAAATAAAGAAACAGTCATTTTTTGTAAAATAGAAGTGCTTCGCATTTGAAATAAACATAAAAAATGATTCAAAAAAGCGTTTGCATGTTGTTCTGCTTTAAACGTAGCATTAAGCTTTGAATCACTTCGGTGTTTCAGTCTTTTCTTCATAACTGACCGCTGACTTTCTTCCTCTGTGATTGTGTGTGTGAAAAAGCTGAGTCCTGTTTAAACAGCTGACACGTACAGGACGCTGCAGCAGCTGAAACTCATTAGAAACTATTGTTTTGGTTTGTCTGCACACGGATATCACAGAATTCTACGACTATTGTGTTTAACAACGGATTCTATTTTAATGGCCCCGTCTACATTTTCTGCATTGCGGAAATCATAGTGCCCTACATTATGTCACATGTAAATGAACAAGCCAGTGGTCTTTTTAGAAATCTGTTTAAAGTCTGTTTTGTGGTGGATACACATTGTCTGTCCACGTTCCACTCAGTTTTTAACAGCGTGTTGTTTTTTGTGCAGGTGGTGTGTTTGAGCGACAGATTGATGTGGCGTTGTGGTCTGGCAGAGCATCTGCAGGGGAGACATCCAGCCAGCCAATCCATTCTGACAGCGTCCAGAGTAAGGTAAGCACGCCACAGTGGGGGGTTAGAGCCATGAAGCTTGAGTGGAACTGGGTGGATGCAGAAAGTCAGAGCTCTGGAAATATGAAGCAGACCTTTGCTTACTGTGTGATAACCTTGCCTTTTTCTGTAGTCTCCTGATGTGGAGCTGGTGGAGCCAGAGGCAGTGCTGGTGAAGGAGGAGAAGATGGAGGCAAACATGTCACAAATTGAAGAAGCAGAGCAAGACGTGCCGCTTATAGGAGATGATGGTGAGTACAGAAAAACTGGGTCTTCATTAATGATTTTGTATCTAGTCTGTAACATCTCATCATGTTTGAGTCATAAACTCAACACTTCCTGCATGTTTCACAATAAAAGTCTCAATTAAATGAAGTGAGCGAATTGTAGAATAAGTTCATATATGCATAATGAAAGGTTAATCATTAAGTAACACTTTTAATGAGGACTAATAATTCAATCAATGAAAATATGAAGCCTACATTTTGAATGTGTAAGAATATTAATCTTTATCAAGTGTTAAACAGTTTTTTTTTCTCATCCTTTGCTCCTCATCATCTTTCTAAAGGAGTACCGGAGTGTGTTCTTCATGGAGTTGGAGGACAGAGACCCAGCAATGGAGAGCAGAACTCTCAGTCCCAGAACCAGATCCAGATTGGCAGGACGAGGCGTCCCAGCAGCAGAGGAGTGGAGGTCAGTGACTCCTCTCCCCTCCTTAGTTGTGAACTCGGTGCCTCTGCTGAGAGCAGAGACTCATTGCAGCAAACAATAAACCCACACCAGTATATCGATGACTGCAGCAGTGACTCACAGTTTGACTTGTTGTGTGACAATGATAAAAACACTAAGTCCTTGGTTGAAGAGTTTTTTGATGAGCAGTCGGGGGTTGAAGCTGAAGGAAGGAGGCTGTCTTTTTCATACTCGATGGCAGCGGCTGATATTCCATCAGCCTCTTCCAGTATTAATGGCTGGACTCGCTACAGCTCCCCTTTCCCCAGCTTGTCCCAGCCCTTCAGTGACAGCAGCAAAGTGCACCATCGAACCAGCACCAAGGAAAGACTGTTTGTCTGCAGCTACTGCGGCAAAGCTTTTAACCGGCCCAAGAAGGTGGAGATCCACCAGCGCGTTCACACGGGGGAGAAACCTTTCAGCTGCTCCACGTGTGGGAAAATGTTCTCCGAGGCCGGGAACCTGAGGAAACACCAGAGAGTCCACACCGGGGAGAAACCATACAGCTGTGGGATGTGTGGAAAAGGATTTGCTTGGATCAGAAACCTGAAAACACATCAGCAAAAGAGCCACCCTGAAATTCATACTGTAGGAGAGACCTGGGAACAGACCTGATCTATGTTCTGCCCTGAATCTGCTGCAGGATGTCATGATCCAGCAAAGACTGATCGTTGTCAGGAGAAAGGCTTTCTGGCTAAGAGAATTTGTGCACTATTGCCCTCTTAAAAAATGATTTATTAGTGTTAGGCATAATATTTAACAAGAGATACATTTTAAATGTGGATGTTTTTAGAAAAATAAGAACACTATGATGTACAACTGTAGTGTTTCTCCAAAAACTAACATTACAATGACTCTGTGTTGTGCAAATGCCTCTCTGTTTTAGTTTGATAAGTGGGGACACATTTTTATTAGCATAGACCTGAAGTGTGTTGTCTTTGCTGTACACACGTTGGGCTTCACCCAACCAGGATGAATCTGTACACAGCCAGAGGTTTGCATTGTGAAAACATGTTTAAGTTATCCCAACCAACTTTTGTGATGAACTGACAATCTGTTATGTACAGCATCTTTAAAGGAAAAGGTTCATATCAACAACAGATGCCACATACAGAGTCAAACCAAAAATGTTTTAGTCTGTCACTCAACATGTTTCAAATCCTCTGTCTGTGGCTCTCAGCTCCGAGCCCACTGGTTCCTGCTGAAGATGTAAATCTTTAAAATCCCCTCACAATTAAATAGATTTTTTGTTGTTGTTTTTTAAGGTCAGTAAGTTCAGTGTAGTTTTTTTAAATGAAATATTCAGGTGCATGTTGAGCTGTGGATTACTCCATATTTGGTGCTACAGTGAGTATTTGGTGCTACAGGATAGTGTATGCCGAACTGAGTCAAGAAGCAGAGCATCTGTAGATTTAGGCTTGCAAAATAATTTTGATGAAGGAGTAGACATGCATCTCTGTGAATGCATGTTTACAGTTGACAACCATCAATACAAGCCATGTTCTCATTCTTTGTTGTTTCACTCGGACGCTGTAGTGGGCGCATGAGACCTACAGCAGCAGTCATTTTTACAGTTTCTGTATGTGTAACGCTTTTCAAGATTATTAAAAACTACTTTACAGAAGCACAATATAAAATAATTTAAAGATTTGAGCTGTCAAGCAATTAAAAACGAAATCAAATTAATTACATGCTCTAGTTCATCTAAATTAATCACATACACTTTCGCTGTAAAAATAATTAAGTTCAAATCAATTTTGGCACATGGGTGTATCACTGAATACTTGACACAGACTTTAAAGCTCGACATCTCTTTTAGCTTTTAGCTCGGACCTCCAGGCTCACTGCTAAATGCTTTGTGTTGAGGTGATGGACCAGAAATCTCCAAGTGTTGGCCTGTGACAGAACAGGTAACCCCCTATCCCAACTCCAGTCCTGATGGTATGTCAGGAGGTACAGGTGGCCCTCTGACATGAAGACAGTACAGAATGTCCAGAGGGAAATTATTAATTTATTAATTAATCAAGCACAGTGTTAATGCATGAAATAGCAAAATAAGCTGTCAACCCATTTAATGGATGCACTAGGACACTGCAGCACCCATGCTTCTCACAATTATTCTCATATAGACAGTTTTGTCATTTACTAATACCTATATTATTTGTTGTCATAAACTTAACCCACATCACTCTGCAGACAGAGTGACACACTGTGTCCTGCTTTATTTGTCTGTATAGTATGATGTTTAATTATGACGTTCATTATTAAATGTCCTCTCTCCTCTTACTGCTCTCTGGTGCCGAAATTCACACAGCGTCAGCTACTTTTCATCTTTCCACTTATTCTCAATGCAGCAGGTCAAAGGGAAACTTAGAATGTGATTGATCAGTGTGCACTTGTTGAGGAGTTATTCTGATTAATTAATCAAAGTGAATGTGTTACATTGGCAACCCAATTTTACATTAAAAGTGAAAAACTAGATACCACACTCAAAGAAGGCACCCAGTTTCTTACATGTGTTCATATATTAGTGATTCTGCCTCCGTCTTCCCACCAACTTTGCGACCAGACAGATAGCAATTGTAGTCTTAGTAATCAGTGTGTTCATACACGGGTGGCCGCTGCTCTTACAATTGCATTTTTATTCTCCAACACTGTAGTGGGCGCTGTGGAACAGTGTACAGCTGCAACCAGAGGCTCCTGTGGAAGAAGAAAGCAGAAAGCTCTACAATCTGAGCGTTAAACGTTCTATCCAGGTCTACAAGGGGGGAGAATGTGTTTTATCGGTATATCGTGATTGTCATCACATTTATTTTTTCCCTCAAAAGGACACTGAAGCTTAACATAACTCGTACACAGCACTTCAGACTGTGACTGCTGGTGACTTGTCTGAATGAACCAGACAAGTCCAGAAGTTCTACTACTACTACTACTGTGTGACACAGATTCAAAATATTGTTCCAGTCTGGTTCTAGATTTATTGATCTAGATGAGGATTCTGGGAATACTATAAGGAGCTTATCTGTTTTACTTGATTGTCATTAATTCATGACAGACACAAACACAGGGACTACAGACCTGCAGCATCCAGATGCCTTTTTTTTCCATGGTCACTTCATCAGAGTTAATACTAGCGTATACAGTGGGTGTATTTTACTAAATAACGTGCTAACTATATGTAGCTAATCGGTATAGCTAAAGCTATGATTCTGAATTCTGAAAGGCACCACCTCATGTATGAAAGGATGCCAATATAATAACCACTACCCACCCTTCCTTTAGTTGCAGTTTCATGTGTCACCTGTCGCTACTCCTGCCAACATGGTGGTGTTTTCATTTGACTGATACGTTTTAGGATTGCGTGATCTCCTGGACCTTTATAGGTATATATCTCAAATAAAGTTGTGATGTCACTGCTGACGCCAATTTTGGCTCAAACTGTGTTTGCACAGTCAAAAATTGACAACTTAACAAAGATCAGTAGGAGGTGAGGAAGCACTGACTAACTGGTCTGAAGATGATGGAGCTAGTTTCAGTTGGATTAAAAGAGTTGTTGAGTACGTTGTATGACTGGAATAAACAAGAAGGACATTTATTCTGTCTAGGCCATTATCCAGTCACTGGGTCTATGAGTGGGATCTGTGTACTTTGCGTACTGTGTTAAACTGAATATATGATGCAGTGTGTCATTAATGGAATAAAATATGCTCTTAAAACCAACAAAAATGTCACCCTCGTTTCAAAATGCTTCAGTCAGAACAGCAGAGAATCCTGGAGCGTGATGCACTCCTCTCCTCTCATATGTGGATCTAGATAAGATTGATATCTGCTCTCTGTTTTTTTAAATATGTGCATGTGTGGCTGTCTGGACCTCAACGATGTTCACACCAGAGCCACGTGTGTCACAATCATCACAAACTGTGTTATGGTGCTGTTTGTCTGTGGTGCAGTAACGCGACACGTTTCTTCTCTGTATTGTGTGTGCAGAAGGAGGAGGAGCCAGATGTGGTGTTGGTGAAGGTGGAGGAGGTGGAGTCGGTGACAGAAACACGGAATCACACAGCCCTCAGCATCCAGGAGGGTGAGTGGAACACATGTACTAAACATTGGTTGCACACAGATTAAACCTCAGGAAACCAACTGGAAGTGCAAGATGCTCACGGAATCAATAAGACACCAGGTAGACTTCTGTACATGTACATTAGATTTCTTGTTTGGGCAATGCTGTTATGCTGTTATGACCATATATATATTTATTTCTTCTTACTCTCTTCTTTAGAAAGTAACTGGAAAATATAAGAAATATGTACACAGTAATAAAAAACACAAAAATATGTTTAAAAAAAGCTCCTTTAGGCTGAAGGGACAGATACTGAGATACCGAGAGTGTGAACTCTGTAGAGGACTCTGGAGAAGTCAAGGACAAAACTAGGACTGGAAGACTAACTAACTATAGCTGAACACATAAACCAATCAGCCACCCTTGTATTAGTATTATTGTTATCACCTGGTGGACAAGGATTATTAATAATTATTTTTGCAGAGAGTGTATTCTCTGTAGATACACTGACAGAGAAAGTCACTCAGTGTCTTTGTGTTTGTATCCAGGGTTGGTGGAGTCGAGCACTGATGACTATAGAGGGGCGCTGCCATTCGATGAAACCACACAAACCTCCACCAATCAGCTGTCTGATCTGCAAGAGTCTGGCCGGGGCTTCTCAGAGGTCAGCTATGGCCATTCTTCGCTTTGGACTAATAGGAAGGGTAGTTATTGTCATAACAACAGCCTCCCAGGACCATCCTCACACAACCCCCTCTCATACCTGCCCGGCACACGCATTGGAGCAGAGCATGGCAGCTCTGGGAGGGGATTGGCTGTTGAGAATTCAGCAGGAAGTGGATTGACTGTTCAAAGCTCCAGAGGCTTCCACACCTCTGTGTCCTTTGAGCAGCAGCCTGCTGTTATTGATCTGTCAGAGGAGTCAGACTCCGCTCAGGTTTCAGGTCAGTTACAGGGGGCGCTGCTGTCTGTTCAGGTGCCCCAGCACTTCCTGGACCCAGGTCCGAGTCAGAGTCAGGTCAGTTATAGCAGCGCTGATATGCAGCAGAAAATCCCCAAGAAGAGGGTTTGTTTGTGCAAGTTCTGTGGGAAAGGGTTTACCTCGCCAGCAAATTTAGAATCGCACCTGAGGACTCACACTGGAGAGAGGCCGTACGGCTGCAACATATGTGGCAAAAAATTCTCCCAGTTCTGGAACCTGAAGATCCACAGGAACACCCACACGGGAGAGAGACCGTACCAGTGCACGCTCTGCCCCGAGAGGTTCTCTGACCCCAGCAACCTGAAAAAACACCAGAAGAGACACCACCCACACATGTAGACAAGCAGGCTACAAACATCATAACAAGCCTTACAGACAATAGATGATTAATGACCACATGTAGCTCACAGTCCTGTGAACAAAACATGCGTTATTCACTGTGTGAACACAGACGCACTCAAACAACTACGTTTCAGAGGTGGCATTATCCACATGGTCCTTTTCCACAGAACTGTTTCATTAGTACATCCGTCAGATGACTGCTGTACTGTTTCAAGGCTTTTAATGTGACATTTAATTGCAGGAAGCGTTGGGTTTCATTAACAGTAGCATAACAACAACAACAAAAAAGAAATGACAAAGTAGAACCAAGAACAGTGTTTGATTGATAAAAGGAAATGAGAGCAGCAGAGTGGTGATCGTGACTCTACTGCTGAAAATGATCATGTGCACAAAATGTAAATTAGAAATAAAGAGACTTTTCTCCTATATGAGCCTGTTTAAAAATCAGGTCTGCAGTCGAGTTTCCCGGCCACCATATTCCTTACGTTTACAGCTGTGAGTGCAACACTAACTAACAAGTAGGTTATCAAGGTTGCAAAAGACAGCAAACAACAAAACCACATAGTCACTGAGGTAATGAGACATTTCAGACAGTGAGGGACAGAATGGTGAGTTTGAACACTGTCTGGGGAAAGATTCACTCAGTTATATTGTGTTTATTTTAGAATGTATTTTACTAATGTTCTTCCAGTGGAAAGTAATTTCAGCTCTCTCTTATCTACAACAGTAATTCTCTTCTTGAGGAATGTGTCATTTAAAAGTTTGACTGTTATGTAAAATACCAGCCTTTGTAGCAGAAGTATACTGTAAATGTAACACTAGTTTTCTTCTATTGTGTCACAATTTTGTGATATCCTGCCTGTCCACACTTTGCAGTGTAAATCATTAAAACTTTACCAAAACATGGATGTGGATTTGTGTTTTTATTATAAACCATACATACCAAAATTGTGACACAATATTATCATTAGATCTGTAACTCATGCAGTAAATGAATCTCCGTCAGTTTTTTTTCCCAATGCAAGATCAAATAACTTCAGTCCAAGCAAATGTTTCGTGTTTTCAGTTGTAGCCTTGTGCCTCAGTTACCACACACAGTGTGCAGATTTTAGCCTCCACAACTTGTGGCAGCGTCTTTACAAGTAAAATGTTAAGTAGAAAAATGATTTGACCTCTGACCCAGATAATTCACATCGTAAACAATGTGTAGAGATGCACAAAGTAATGCTCTACATGTAGTTATATATCACATAAATTAGCTTTTTTTCTGACCACATCCCTTCCACAATGCATGTCTATGGTTTTTTCAGTTTCTGTTCAGTACCAGAATATTGACTAATATCTTCACACGTAGTTTCCTCTCTTAATGTCTCCTCCTTGTTCTATTATCCTTCCAAATAACAAGTTAGCATAGCTGTCTAATCACATTTGTAAATCTTCAAGTGGCAGACAAGCTGATGCCACATGTATTCTCACTAATCTCATCATTATGGTATTAGCAGCATTTTTCATCAGAATCATCATCCCCCATATACTGATTTAAAATACGCTAGTGTTCGTCAGAGGATGTGTTTATTCACATTTGTTGTTTTCACTACATTTCCACTGTAACATTAATCCTACAACTGTAATGCTTCGTAGTGGTAAATGCGTCTTTTTAAATTTGAGCCCATGTCCCCAAGCAACACCCGGCACCTCGCTGACTCCTATGATCGGTAGAACCATTTGTCTCTGACACATTTAATCTCACAGTTAGGATCATGAGAACACATTAAAGGAAAAGTGTACACTATTTCTTTAATGTTCCTTTAATGCAAAGATGTCACTAAAGGAACAGTTAGTTCAAATGTCTGTATGGGTGTTCCGTACAAACGTGCTTATCTGTAATGAAGGAATATACCTAACAATGCACTGCGATGAGAGTGGTATTAATCCTCCCCTCTAAAATCTCCTCCTTTCTAGTCGACCACCGTGATGTCAGAAGATTGCAGCACTGTAGTGACAGTCCAGCTGAAGGCAGCCAACTCTAATACACAGCAACAGCAGAGATCCAGTAACAACAACCCACTCACCTCTGAATACTCCCTGTTTGAACTGGAGACCTTCTTCACCCGCTGGGCCCCTGATAATGACTCTGCATCCGCCCCTGTTGCCCCTTCATGTTCATTCACTACTGATGACTCAGCAGAATGCAACAAGGATGAAGTTATTGTTGTAGAGACTAAACCGTCAGTGTCCTCAGCAGTAAAGTCAGGTGGGCAGAATTTGTCATCTGCAGCTGTCTGCTCCGCAGCTCAAGGTAACACTTCATCTTTCTTTGTGTGAGACATATGACATGCTACACTGATGTGAAGAATTTGTTCCAATGCCATGTTTCTTCTGCTCCCAGCTCTGTCAGCAGGGACTTCTGTGTCCAAATCTTTGAGAATGCAAGCTCCGTCTTCCCAGCCTCCATGGATTCGCACACCAGCCACCTTGAGTTCACAACAGTTGCGGCAGCATCAAAGTATCAAGAGGATCTCTGAGCAGCACCGGCAGGAGAGCATTCCCTCAGCACAGAGCACACTGTCCTCCAGCACAGCTGCTGTCAGTAACAGTGGTGATAAAACAAGTGTATGTGGTATCAGCTCAACCAGCAGGACGATAAGTTCTAGTGTGGCTCCACAGTCGGCCTTACCGGTCAGGGCATCCAGTGCCGCTTTGGCTAGCATCGAGGTGGCCATAAATGCACAGCATCGAGCCACCCTTTTTGCTCACCACAATAAAAACCACACTGTCAGCATCATGCCCAGCGAGCGCCGCAGAAAAAGCTACGTGTGTCAAGCCTGCGGCAAGGCTTTCTCTGGCCTGTCCAACCTGGAGGCACACGAGAGAGTCCACACAGGGGAGAAACCTTTCCGCTGCGACACTTGCGGGAAACACTTCTCCGAGGCCGGGAACCTGAAGAAGCACCAGAGAGTACACACTGGGGAGAAACCATTCAGGTGTGATCAGTGTGGGAAGAGATTCGCTTGGATCTGCAACTTGAGGACACACCAGCAGTCTGCCTCAGGCTGCGCACCACAGGCCAGGGGAGGGTTAGGCCTGGGCTGATCACATGCAGTCGTCTATGGGGGGACAGAACTGCTAATGCTAGAAGTATTTGATTCATGCTAACAGAGTATGTTGACTTATTCTGTCTGTCAAACTTTCTGAGAGGCACCACAAAGATCAGAATGTTGACAAGATGGTCGACTTTTAACCTCGTCCAGAAGGTTTTTTTTCTGATAGTTAGTGCTTTTGGAACATATCTGGATTTTGTCGTGATACACCCTAATCCTAATGACTAACCGTAACCTAATCCCTATACCTAATTGTTTAACCCTAACCGCCTGTGTCTTAAAAACTCCCAGCTAATACCTGCTGCTTCCTACTGAGGTCAGTAGTCGGACATCTTTGTCTGCAATAAGATGCTACTGAACTTTCCTGATGTCTTTGGCATATGATGAAACTTATAATAGCTCTGAGTTAAATGACCAAACCATCGTTTTCCATAATTACATAGAGCTCATATGCTATAAACCATGTGTACGTCACATTAGTACTGAACATTTACCAAAGTAGACTTTGTTGTTGCACAGTTTTAATGGATTGATAAACTGACTTAGCAACCTGCAGACACTTGAGTGGAAAGAGATAAAAAACTCACCTAATTATCTTTACTCAAGTTTCTGCGAGTTGATTTCCCTATTTTTCTGAAATAAACCAACACAAAAGCTGCCTCGATGTTAGTGGAAGCACACTCAATGCCCTGCAGACTGTGAAAGGCTTTGGGAATGTTGATAGTGAGGCTATTTACATTTAACTTGTTCTAAAACAACTGTGGACAAAAACACTACAGCAAATCAATAATTGTATTCATTGTATTCATTTAACCTCCCAAATGGAAATAGACATTAGATTAATAAAAAAAAATCCTGATCCTCATGTTTAACTATTCTGTCTATGTACTTGAAACTGTCAGACAGGCCGCATCTAAGGGCACTTTGACGTGTGGCCAGTAGGAACTGGAAATTGAACTAGTGACCCTGTGGTTCAAGGACAGAACATGATAGAGAGAGAGAGATGCTTTCAAAATAAGAGCTGGCATAGTGGCATTTTCCAACCACCAGATGGAGGCAAATAGCAGTATTTGTTGGGTGTATTATTATAAAAAATTTAAATGTATTCAAATAAATGATTCCCAAACATCACTTTTTGTCACTTTTACTGTGATCCACCCATTAATTATCCTAACTGCTTTTCCTCTTAAGGGTCACGGTGCTGGAGAAAAGGTGGGGTACACCCTGGACAGGTCACATCTATCACAGAGCTGACATATAGAGACATTCATACACATGGGCAATTTAGAGTCTAACCACATGACTTTGGACTGAAACCACAAGACACAGGGGGAACATGCAATTTCCATTCAGAAAGACACCCGACCAACCGGTAGATTCAAACCCAGATCCTCGCTGTGATGCAACAGTGCTCACCACTACACCACGGTGCCACACTTGGAGGATTTAAAAAAGAATCAATAATGTTGAGTTTGGCACATAGTTTCAGTGTAACTCATTCATGGCAGTTCGAGGAATTTTAGACATTATGGGAATTGTGGTCTTAATTCCGTAGGCGTTTTAACAGTAGTTCCACAACACGCTCACAGTGAATTTGACAGTGACGTGCTGATGTCTTTAAGGTGCTACTTCATCATGATACAGTGCTGTGGAAAAGTATTTTTACCTTGTTCATTTGTCACAGTTAAATGATTTAGTTTAGATTTGGAGTTTTTTCCCCCTTAATTAACAAATTCACCATTTAAAAGCTGCATTTTGTATTGTCCCAGGTTCAAAATCTGTCAGTTAAAATTAGTTTGATGATCTGAATTATTTAAATGTAATAAAATGCAAATGCAAAAAAATAATAATAAATCAGAAAGGGGACAAGTACATTTTCACAGCACTGTATATGTTTTTCTGTCTTTATATGTTTCAACAGGTTTGGGCAGAAATGATTTGTGCTGTGAACAATAAACATTTCATGAAGCACATTGATTGATTGATCATTTTTCTCTTCTGTTAGTGCTGAGTCTTTCATGGCCACAAAAAAAGCAGCACTACATCGAGCTGGCAACTATTTTTGTCACATGCGTGATTAAACTTTGATTGTTCTACTGCAGCTGAACCACCCATTACCCCTGCAGCACCTCAACAACAGGTAGGTCTTTGTGACAGATTATACTGTGTCTTCTGTGTGTCTGTGTGTTTTAGCTTGAAGTACTATTTTCTTTTATTCATTATTGTTTTTACTGGGCTGTGGATGTTCCAGTGTTGGACCGAGTGGACAGGCTAGCAGAATACTTGGTGGGGCTGAGGACTGAAACTGGTCTAAAGCTCAGCAACCAGCAGACCAGCAGCATCATAGCCCTCTGTCCCTTTGCAAGACTCTGTGACATTTACCCAAAAAACAAAGTAATGACTCATTCCCAAGATGGACACACAATCAGGCAGCTGCTCCTGGGTAAGAGCACAGTCATGCATAGTACTGCAATACAGCGGGTTGAAATCAACGTAACAACACTTTTTCAGTTGCAGAACAAGAGGCTGAAGAGGCAGGACAGTAAGCTTGCCCCAGTTTCCAGCGCTTCTAGACCTGTCCATCCTGTCACAGAGATGCCATAAACAGGCCCCTTCTGTATCTACCTTGATGGTTTTGACCCCACAAGTCTCTGCAGGAACTCCAACAACAATCAATTCAGTCAGTGCAGCCAACCCCACAACAAAGAAAGTGACCATGGACAGTATTATGGCTACATATACAGTCTCCACAATGTCAGTCACTCCCGAAGAGTATTTTCTTACACATTCTCAATGTTTTGTAGACATTTTTTATTTGATTCTTTTAGTGATTACTTTCTCTCTATGTTTGTGTGATAAGTAAAGAACGGAGTGAAGGTAGAATGACTGACATGACTAGCTATGATATAGCTACAGTATTTTTACTAATTGTAAAATACCATACCACCACCTAAATACCATTTGGATCTCAATCTTTACAGCATCATCAAAATATCTGTGCAGACATCAGTTTTGCAAGCTAAAAATCAAAACTATAAAATAACAAGAAAGTGCTTTACTCTTTTATGTGCATCAACAGAAAAATATTCACAGTCATGTTGAGAAGGCTGAGCTATTTGTTAATCTATATTAGATCAAATATTAAAGATGGATGTATGTAGGCTATAACATAAGTCGTTTATATATTTTATACTGTGTACTACTACTATGGCTAATCAGTCATATTACATTTCAATATACGAGCATTCAACTGTTAATGTAACATTTCTATGACTAATGAGGTGTATTTGTATGACACAAGGAGTTTAGATTAAAAACATATTTCAGTCGGGGATCCAATCAACGACCCTTGGTTCAAAGTTTGACTCGTCTCTTAGAAAACGGAATTTCTGTTGTACAATAAAGATCATTCAGCCGAGCACGAAGTTCGCCTCCATCGTCACCTGGAATTATAGTTGTCACCATCGCCCTCATTTTCTATTAGTCTATGGTTTCGTAACTTTGGCATGTCGCCCGGCTAGCTCAGTCGGTAGAGCATGAGACTCTTAATCTCAGGGTCGTGGGTTCGAGCCCCACGTTGGGCGCGCTCCTTTTTTTCTGTCGATTGCTTGTTGTTATGTCGTTAGTTGTATAAATTCATTGAGGGCCGCTCGTATTACAGTTTGATAATCCTTAAATGGTACAGGAGCTCAGGAATTCCTCCTAAAAAACTATTTACCTTTACCATTTTTTAATCATTCTTCTCAAAGCATTTCTGCAGCAATGAAGCATTTCTTAATATATATGCAATCAAACCTGTGGTTGAATATATCGACGGCTTTTGTTTCATCGTAGTTACGTAACTACACAGTGTGGTCCCCCAGCGTCATGTTCATCTAACTCTAAAACCGGTGAGTTGGGAACGTCACTGCCTGTCGCCGGAGTAGCCTCTGTTCAGTGATCTCATTTTGCGTTCTCTATATGATGCAGAGTAAAAGAAAGAAAAGCACTTAGCAGAGGATGGTTTCGATCCATCGACCTCTGGGTTATGGGCCCAGCACGCTTCCGCTGCGCCACTCTGCTCACACAGTCAGTAAAGACACTGACGATGTTCGCTATCTTCTCTTTGTCCGCGCTTCAAGCTGCGTTCACCACCTCTCCCACTTTAGTGCTACAGCCAGGATTCCACACGTTCAAAGAGGTTAGTGTTGTTAGACTCTTCGGATATAATGATAATGACAATTTCACTCAAATTTCACTCTTCTCCGTGAAATTGTTTATTCTGCATTTATTGATAATAATAAACCAAGTACAGTTCAGCCTCTCACTGAGAAAGAGACTCAGTCAAGCTCGTGGCTTAAATAAACTACAAATTCTGACTTTTACTTCATTACATTTTCAACTTCTCTACTCTACTTATATTACTACTACAGGAATTAGACACCTGGTGCATCTCCAGCTATTCTGCACATGATTTGCCCTCTGATTGAGGAATGGGAGCCTGGATTTAGTGTAGTTTGTTATCATAAGAAGCTACAAATAACATGCCAGTGTGGTCGAGGATATTTCATTCTGTTTTCATTACTAATTAGTGTTTAGAAATATTTAAATTTTATAGTCATTTTAAATATTTTAATTTAAATTAAATACCAGCTTTCTTGTTAAAAAACATTTAGTGTATTTGAAGAACATTTTTAAAAAGCTTTATTTCGATGTTAAAAATTGAAAGATTCTGTATTACACTATGACAGTTGTTGTTCAGCATCATGGCTGCTTGGACTTGCTTATATTAGGACATTTTAACTGAAAACACTTAAGTAAAGTCTTTACTTGTAATGGCAGTTTATTTTTTTAATTGTTGTATTAGTACTTTTAGTGAAGTATCTGAATACCACTTCATAAGATGTTCCTCAGTACCCATCAGGAGCTTCATGTAACCCACTTTATTTAAAACACACTGATAAAAGACACAAAAAAATGATATAAATAGCGAGAAGCAAACATCAATTTTAAATTTAGGACATACATGAACATATAGTTTCTGAATACAAAGTAATTATTCAACATATTTACACTGAAAAGTCCACTGGCTAACCTCATAGAATGAAAAATTTTCAAAGAATATTTTATATGTTTCATTTCAGATTTATCAAAGTGAAGCACGTAAAGTCAGTAAACTTGTTTTAAGGTTTGTTGATATGCATAACGTCTGATACCACACAGAGCAGAAAGCTTTGAAACGTGCTTCTTGGATGGACAGAAAAAAGACACAATGCAGAGTAAATACTGAATGTAATAAATATGATAAATAGATTGGATGCAGTGAATAGAGACATTATGGGATTATTAAAGACATAATGGAATGAAGAAAAAAAGACTGAACTGAAAAAATATAACCTGGTGGAGATTGGATTAAGGAGCATTTTATCACAAACCAAGCCCTCTCTTCTAACTTGAAACTTTTGACCTCCTGTCTTCTCTGCCCCTTACTTCAGTCAGCTTTTCTATGAAATCAGTTTCTCTTTATAAGCCCACATTCAGCAACAGTTTGCCAGCTTGTCTGCTCTGATTTTTCAGAACAACCTCCTGTCTGAAG
Source organism: Ctenopoma multispine (assembly GCA_034779795.1). Classification (NCBI taxonomy): domain Eukaryota; kingdom Metazoa; phylum Chordata; class Actinopteri; order Anabantiformes; family Anabantidae; genus Ctenopoma; species Ctenopoma multispine. The sequence goes on from JAUYWH010000001.1 coordinate 24,023,735, forward strand.
ACCTGCTTCTGCTCTCTGTTGCTGCTGTCTGCCTCTGGGTTGTGTTTTCTGACTCTGATCTCTGGAATGTTTGACCCTCGTTTGGATTTTGGATCTATACTGTTGACATTTCTTTAGCCAGGACAAGTTGGTAGGGCAGTAATTGTTAACTGTTTCTTATTTATTTATAAAAAATGACATACTGTAGCTTTAAATTAAGACGCTCAGTCTGGACTGCAGAGTTGAGACAAAAACTGAAGAAGAGAATGTGCCATTCAGATTGCAGCAGAACAGAACTCTGAGACCATAGAGTTCAGTATGTGAATGTATCAGCAAATGATTTCTACTTCTTTAATATCCTCTTTCTGCTGTTTTATCCTGGTTTCCCTTTTTGTTGTCTTCCTCTCTTCCTCTTCTTCTTCTTTTGCACCTCCATCTATTTCTTCTTCCCCCTCCTCCTCTGCCATTGTCCTCATCCTGTCTCGCAGGGCACAGGGCAGACAGTTTGCCAGGAAGAGGACAGCACAGAGACAGAGCAGAGAGAGGACAGCTCCCATGCCAAGCTCCAGCTCTTGAGGTCCCTGCTGCTTGTCCTCCTCCCTCTCTCCTTCTTTCTCCTGGCTTGGAGAGAAATACACGGGACCCTCCTCCAGGCTCGGCATCAGCACAGCCCTTTCTAGATTGTTCCGACTGACCATCCCTCCGTTCCCAACCTCATTCCACTTTCTGTTAGTAATCCTCCCTCTCATTTTATCATCATAGTCACTGCTCGCGTTCTCACTGTTTTCTTCATCAAAGTTTGATACATAGATGTCACTGTCTGACTCAACCAGTGTGTCTGAAATGTCAAACTCAAACTCCTCGCTGTCCTCATCCTTGTTTCCTGTTGGCTGCAGGAAGTCCAGGTCTAAGTTGACTCTTATCCAACCAGATCCCTTTGCCAGCCTCCTGGTTCCACCTCCTCCTCTGGTGTCCATCCAATCCCAGTCACCTTCACTGATAGAGTTGATGGTGATTAGCTTATCCGTGCAAGTTGATACCAGAAGCTCTGCTCGCAGTAAAGGCCCGCCTCCGTCACCCTGGGCAAAGATGCGTTGGCTGGAACCAGGTGCCACCACCACCACAGTCTCAGCCAATGAGGAGAGACGCAGGAAAAAGGAGAGGTCACTGAAGGAGGAGATGAGGGAGGCTGTGTCATCGCTGAACTGGAGCCAAATGCTGATGGACGCCTCCTGCAGAGAAAGGATTCAGATAGATTATTTAGGTCTGATAATCCAAATTCAGTAGCACCATTAGTTGGCGTTCATTCATCAACTATCATCAGCTGGACCAAGCTCATCTAAGATGGATTGAGGATGTGAGAAAAAACTGTCCTGTAGTCTAACGAATCAAAATATGAATTAAACATTTTTTGGAAATCACGACAGCCACGTCCGTCAGTACAGTTGACGTCACACCAAACTAGTGACCATTCTCTCACCTGGTGGTGGTTGTACAGGATGTTGTATGCGGTCACAGTGGTTGTGATAATGGAGGGGTGGGTGGAGCTGCCTGTCACTGACATGCCGAGGCCACTGACCACCTGTACGGACAGGTCTCCAGGTCTCACAGGCTCAGAGCTAACAGTGATGTCACATCTGCCCAGCACGCCATCCCACTGCTCAGAGACGACCTGAGGAAGAAAGAGGAGGACGATGATGATCAGTAGCATCTGTAACATTGGGTTTTTCTCATTACCTTAAAATGTCTCCCTGTTTCTTTCACTGCCACTTCATCTTTGTTTGTCTACAAACTAACATGGAATTGTTGGAAGTCATCGTAGAAACAAGCAGACATGAATGAAAGTATGACAATTAAGTATCCAGTACATGTCACCTACGTGAAGTGATGTTTTTCCTGATCGTAAACCAATCAGGGTGTTCTGGGGGCTGAGAGAAGCCACTCGAGGGTCTTCCACCCTCAGCCAGTCACGAACAAGCTCTGTCACATCCACGAACCAATCAGTTGAGCTTAAAAGGTGTATGGTTCTCCTCTGGGAGTCCTGAGCTATAAACTGAGTCAGAACCTGGACAGAGGTGCGCTGATACACAGGCACACACCTGAGAAACACACCAGGAACTAAGACTGAGAGAGTGATAATACACAGATGCACACATCTGAGAATATACAACCCCTATTCCAAACAAGTTGGGATGCTGTGTAAACATTCTTGTCTAATACAGGATTCTAAGTACCCAACAGTGCTGTGTCGTCTTTGTGATCTTTTTTATGTGGCAAACATTTTCAATTATTGAAATGACCTAGACTAGTTCTTGTTATTAACATTCATTGTTTCTGAGTCTGACAACGAGAAAGTGGAAGAAATGCCAGCTCCTCTAAAAGGTGTAGCTCGCTCACTGACTGTGGCGACAGGAAAAGTCATTCAGAACCACAACCACAGACAAAGTAATTACTTATGAGTGAAATGTCTCGTACCCTGTCTCTGTGAAGTGGTTCCAGCCATCGATGGCATTGAGAACGGGGTCTACCAAGGACACTCTGAGGGGCACAGAAGGAGCCCACACCTGGAGACACACAGAACCGCTGAGCGTGCCCAGTAGAAACTCCACCATCACACAGGTGCTGCCCAATCCTGACTCGCTGCCATCCACAAAGAGGGTGGAGCAATTGCTTGACACCTGTTTTAGTGGGAGAAATTCCAGTTCCACTTTCAATTTAAGGACCAATGCAGTATGTAGATCAGAGGTGGGCAATTCCAGACTTTGAGGGCCACTGCCCTGCTTGTTTTCAGACAATCCGTACCCTGCATACTGACCAGGTTCAAGTGATCAGTTGATCAGAAGCTGGAAGATACCAATTCACTTCATTTCTCCATTGTACCTCACCTGAGGTGGTGTCTTCCAGCTTCTGATTGACTGAGCACACCTGAACCAGGAATCAACAGTGGGTAGGACAGGGATAGCTGCAAGACAAGCAGGCTTGTCCAGGCTGGACAAGCTGGAATTGCCCACTCCTGATGTAGAGCAGTGTTACCAGTGTGCAATTTCACCCAGAAAACCCCCTGCAGTTAGTTTTCCAACTTTTGAAAGTCAAACAAACAACATCAATCCTCAAAATATCTCAAAATCTAAGATGATTGTTTATCCTTCCTTTTGTATTAGCTTTCTGTTGCTGTCTTTGATGTTAACGGGTCGGTTTCGACCCGTGTCCTAAATCAGCCATAGAATACCCTCAAAACAATTATTTATCATCCAGTTTGTTTCTAACTTCTTGGTTACCTTGTTAGGCTTCCTTATCCATAAAAAGATTGGTTATAATATTTTTAGTGTGGCCCTTGGGCCTTTCTTTTGACAGCAAAGCTCTCGTTTTTAATTAAAAAATAATAATTAAAAATGGACCACAAGAGAATTTTATAAATACATATAATGTTCTATGTTACCTGACTCTTACTGAGGGGTATTAGAACATATCTCTTAAATAAATGTATTTTATTCATTTTAATAATATTAACTCTAATAACATCCGTGGTGTTGTGGGTCAATTATGATCAATATATATTTACTTCAAACTAAAATAATTAAATAGAACTTCAACACAAATACAAAATTAAAAGCAGAACAAAAAATAATACTAATTTCAAGGTCAAGCAAACAACAACCAATCATGCAAATCAAACCAATAGAAATCAAGTACTAGTTCCAAAAAAGGTCTTTGTGTGCAAGAACTTGTATATGTGTGTGTGTATAGATGCATGTCTGACAACTGTTAGTGTTCTTTGCAGAGATATTTTTTCAGTAGGGCAGGACAGATATGAGAATCTTTGGATTATTTTAGAGTCAGGGTCTTGGGATGCCTGATCCCTCTGCTCAGTGTGAGCCTTGTCAGGGAAACTTCCTAGTTCCTCAAGAAACATTCTCCACTTTTATTTTTGGTCGAGTTCCACCCTAGGTGGATTTGGGTCAACAAATCAAATGCATCCAAGTATTCAGCGTCATTCCACATGTTGCTGACTTTTTTTCTTCAAGGTTTGTCATAGCAATGATGACTTTTTTAGTGACAATGGCACGAACAGATCATACCATTACTTGATGAAACTTACTCTCATCACAGCAGACTTTGTGATCCTAGGGGTCATTTTGATAACAGTTGCAACAGCTGCCCTGCCATGTACTGTAAGACAGTAGGTACTGAGCTCCTTCTCATCCATATCACTATAATGCTTCTGCCTAATTTTCAACAAAGATATGATCCAGAGCCTTGCTGATTGTAAATCACCTTCTTATTTTTACATGCTGCAAACTGAAGATGTGTCCTCTGCACGTGACCAATTCTAAGATCTACATCTAAAATCTTAAAATGGGTCGGTGCCGACCCTAGCACAAGAGGAAGGTTACACTGCATTTCTGATTCTCTAACATGTGAGTAACAAGTTGGTTCCCATAACAAAACCTACAAACGACTGCTTAAATGTATTCATCTCCCTCCTGGAGCTACTATCCAGCAGAACAAAAAGAGGTAAGTTGATTTGGTTTAGTCTGACTAAATTTCATGAGTATATTATATATGTTATGAGGGATGTACACCATATGTCCTACTTTTCTTACGTTCTATGTTCTGGGTGAAAAGCCTCATGGACACTTTGGAAAACAGAGACAGTTATACAGTGCTATGAAAAAGTATTTGCCATTTTCCTGATTTTAATTTTTTAATCAAAATTGATGTTTTAGTTCATTAAACACATTTTAATATTACGTACAGTTAAATACAAAATGCAAAATGTGAGAAAGTAATTGCCCCCCACTTGCTAAATAGCAACACATCATGCTGCAATCTAAAGAAAATTCAAGTACAGATGGGAAACAAAGTAACTGAAATGTATCAGTATGTCAAATTATTTCCAAAACTTTGGGACTCTAGCAAACTACGGTGAGAGCCATTAGCCACAAATGAGTAAACTTGGAACAGCGGTGAACCTTCCCAGGAGTGGCCGGCCTACAAAAATGACTCCAGGAGCGCAGCAACAACTCATCCAGGAGGTCATAAAAGAACCCAGAACGACATTTAAATTACAGGCCTCAACTGACTCAGTTAAGGTCAGTGTTCATGATTCAACAAGAAGAAAGAGACTGGGTAACACTTAAATCATCTGAATCATTTAATTGTGACAAATATTCAAAAGAATAAAATCAGGAAGTTGGCAAATACTTTTTCACAGCAGTGCTTTGCTACCAAGGCCTATTGTCACGTGCACATAGGCACCTCAATTTCGTATTAACACCAGCTTTTAAAATCCCAAACCATTCCTTTAATAATGTGTGTTGGACTGTGTTGCACCTTCACAGTGTTCTCGTTGGTAGAGTAACACGTGACAGCAGAGGTGACATCTGAGACTTTCCCATCACGACTTACAGCCAGCACAATGACGGGAAGTGACACTGGCTGATTAGTCAGTATGGCTGTGTTGATGATAGTGTTACTCTGAGGACAGATGAGAAGAAAACACACAAGTGATGTTTAAATACGTCAGATTATAGGGAACTTAATAAAAAAGACTAAGTTCTTTGTACCTCTGTGATGGGAGTGATGCCACTAATGTGTCGATCAGTGAATGAGAAGATGCTAACAGCTGCCCCTTGTGGCGATGAGGGGTTCATATGCCCAGAATACTCTACCCACCAGTTAGCGGCCACCATCATGGCAACACCAAAGCTTCCTCTTAGGCCATCAACCGACAGACACACCACCTGCTGGAAGAGAGTGAGACTGCCAGGCAGAGGGTTAGAGATGTCAGTATCCCAGCACTTCCAAACCTAGTCCTCAAGGCATACTGTCTCCACTTCTTTTCCAGCCGTCAATGTCATACCCACTGCTAATTGTCTGGATCAAGTGTGTTCAGCCAATCAGAAGCTGGAAGTGGAGGGATAGCAGGACAGTGTGCCTTGAGAACCTTGCTAACTCTCCTGATACCCCATAAAGCAATGCGTGGTGACAGTTTCTGTTTTTTTTACAGCATTTATTTGACTGAACTGGATTGTTTTTGACTGGACTGGAGATTACGTTGCAGTCTTGTTTACTTTACTTTACTTTACTTGGCAGACACTTTTATCCAAAGCGACTTACAGGGAGCTAGTGCTGAGTGTCTGGCTCAGGGCTGGGCTAGGAGTCAGGCTGGGATTCGAACCTACATCCCAGTCTGACGCTTAACCATTGAGCTACCAGACCACCGTTTATACCTGGTATTAAGATGCATCTTGAGTAATCAGATCACAAGTGGACAGTGATAAATACAAGTGTAAACGGCTGCCAGGATGGTATGTGATCAGCTCAAACCATTTGCCAAGGTGGTCTGGGACACATGTGACCACATCCCTTTTATTGTGTAAATGCTAATGAATCTCTCACATCTCTGACAACACTGCTACAAGAAAACACATCATTAATGCAGGACGTAGTGGTTGTTTCGGTGAGAAGGCACCAATGTTCAAAACAAAAATAGACAGAAAGGAGCATATGATGAGTTTGTGTGAATTTTGTAATAATGGTGTTATGGGAGTATAAACAGTCACCATGTACTGCTTTATGGGTCATCCAGAGAGTTAGAACTTGGACTCAAATGTATGTGATACGTGAAAGACACAAGCTGGAGCTATTAGTGATTCTACTTAAAACACTGCAAAAGTTACTGCAGAGGGAACATCATCCTTTCCAGGGCACGTGCATTAAAACAAATAGTAAAACAGGTGAGCAATGCCCAAGGGGAAGACACTGCCTCAAACCAGCTAATCTGCTGGACACCAAGACCTCAGTATGCTCAAACCGACTAGGTGTAGACTACAGTAGGAGTCCACTCGTGTCTAAAGCGTGTTTTTTACTTTCAGAGGGGGCAACATAACACAGAGCGATGACATGTAACTGTACTTCTAAAAGGGACAGTGTCTTTCCTCAAACACATTCATGCATTGACCTCAGTTGTAGAAGCAATAAACAACAATATGATAAAACCAGTTTATGTTGTAAGTTGGGGCTGGGATTAAATTTACAGTACTTGTGTACGTGTTTGTTCGTGCTGTGTTTATGGCACAGGATGGACACCACATCGTGTTTGGAGCCTTGGTTTTTCTCCAGTGTCACTGCCCATAGGTCAGAGGTCAGAGTCCTCTGGGCCACCATCGACACCAAGCCCTTTTTCACCTTCAGCCTGAACACAAACACACAAACAGATTTCTTATGTAAATGCACCATAGTTGATTGGCAGCATTTAGAGAACTTTGAAGTTAGCTTGTCCTTGGTGATTTAGTGCTCACCTTATGACAAAAAACTCAGCACTGACGTTTGCCCTGAGATGCACAGACACCCTGATTGGATCTCCTATTACGACTGGGCCTCTGTAATAGCGAATCATGACATGAGAGTCCAAGCTAAGCTCCTCCTCTTCCTGCCCATTGAAACAGGTTTCTTCTTCTTTGGTCCTTCTCTGCTCTCTGTCCTTCTCCTCCTCTTCCTCTCTCAGTGTCACTGCTTTGATGTTGAAGAGCTGCGTCTGAGACCGAGCTGCTCTGTCCTCCACACATTTGGATGGACAGAAACAGATTGACAAGTGAAGTTAGGGATCTAGAACCAGATTTAATTTTCACATGTGCACTGTCCAATGCGCAAATACCAAACTATTTGAACAAATATAAAACCATTAAAAAATGTATTCATGTGTATTCATGTCAAAAGGTTATTCATGTAGATTTCATTTTTATGTTCATAGATTTGCTAATATTTGCTTTTGAAAAGCTTCCTATGTGTTTGCATATCATAAAGATTATTCAGAAATCATTTTTTCTGTGAACACCTTAGGTTACATGCTGCTAAGTTTCCCATGACTCACACATATTTGTAAATCTGGTTTTAACTTCTGTGTGTAACATGCATGTGACACTATTACCGGATCTTAATTGATGATACTTTGTGTAACATACCCTGTTGGTGGAAGATTTGGCTCGTCTACAGTATCAGAGAAGGAATAGTAAAGCTGTATTTGATTTCTAATTGGTTCTCTTGGGTATCTGAGGGCCTGTTGAGCATCCGCCTGGGCATCCTCATCAACACCTGGATGATGTCTGAATCAAGCCATAGAAAATTATTATTATTATTATTACTGTTGTTGTTGTTATATTGCATGCTGCTCATTAATAGTCCCTGATGGTACTTGGTCCCTATAACTGCAGTTTTCCCCCCAAACAGCAGCCCACACTTGACAGGCTTTGTTAAGTTGCACAAAGTCAGTGTCAAACAATATTTTTGTCTTGTAAAGACAAGGCTAAGGATTTGATAAATGTACAAGTATACTTCAGTTTTGTTCAGCACACTTTCAAAGGTGAAAAACATGACAAAGACATGTCAAGTTATGACTAAAAAAACACAAACAAACACAAAAATCTGTTTAACTATGGAGACAAAAGCAGCAGCTGGTGAGGACAGGCTGTACTGAACCACTTTATAACTGACTACTGACAGCTGCTTCATCCAGAATAATACATCAGCCTTTGTAAGTTAAGAAGAAGAAGAAGATGAATCAACATCTGCAAAAAGTAACTAGTAACTAAAGCTGTCAGATTAAAGTAGTGGATTAAAAAAGTACAATATTTCTCTCTGAATTGTTGTGAAGTAAAAGTAACATAAAATGTACCTGTGTTAGTGTTTATAAGTACAGTACTTGAGTAAATTATAGTCACCTTTGGCAACAGTCTGAGATATAATGCTGTTGTTGCTGCTACTGCTGCTGCTGTTCATAAGCTATTCCTCCACCCCGCATCCACCTGTAGGCTCTGGGTATTCACTATGGTCACTTCCCACTTCCTGCTAAGTTGAGCTCTGTGTTTTCTCCGAGTCTAGACACCAAACACCCGCCTGTACTGTATTCTCCATTCACAGAATAATCTGTTCCACATAACGTGACTGACTGAGTGAAATAAATGCATAAATACACTTCACCTCACCTTAGTGAAGGAGAAGTTCCACTATGACGGTTTACTGATCTGCTGCGATGATGTCCGCCCCACCGCCGTTCCTGCCTCTGCACCCGGCGACGAGGGTGGATGTTACTGTGCCCATTAACCCAATCCTCGTGTGACTGGTCCGAGTTCTGATCCTCAAACCAGTGACTGGGAAGGGTCAGCGTAACCACACACAGCCCTAGAGGAGGCTGGGAGACAGATGGACAGATAGAAGAAGCAGAGGGAAAAGGTGGAATTAATGAGGATAAGAGAGAATCTGGTCCTTACCTGTGTGATACAGGAGGCCTTGTGCTCCTCTGTTTCTTTGAAAGCATGAAGGGTGATATAGGCCCCCCAGGTGCTGGTGTCGCCCCGCTGGTGGAACAGCACTCTCACCCTGAACCTCACCTGCCCTCCCTCATCCTTCTCTCTCTCCACATGCTCTGAGAGGAGGGATGCAGACATAGGTCGAGTGAGAGGAACGACAGGCTCTGATACGAGCTATTGAAAGACAGAGATATGTAGCTAGTCAGCATCATAACACAGATCACCTGCAAGTCTCAGCTCACCTACAAGTCTCACCTTTCCTTTTCCCCTTACCTGTGTCACTGAGTATGGGCCAAATGAAGCCCGGAGGCTCGCTCTGGGTCCCGTGCCAGGCGGAGGCAGCAAGAAGAGGCTCTGGGAGAAGGAAAAGGGGCTGGAGTTGGAGAAAAGATGTCCGAGCTCCGTCTGCAACAGAGGGAGGAACTGCCAGGATGCAGGGTTGACTGACATGTGGACGGGCAGAGAGAGAGGGAGAGGAGGCTGCAGGAGACATGGAGGGACTGAGGTGAGGAAAAGAAAAGGAATTGGAGGATATGTGAACCAAAGTGTTAGAAAGTCCACAATGAGGCATCTGGAAAATCAAACTTACTGTGACTAATGTCCAATAGACGATATCTAGTTACCATAGTGGAGACTCACCTGTTGTGACAATACAGAAGAGCAGAAGCATGCTCCCTCCTCTTATATTCCACCCCACCCTGGACCAGCAGACATCCGCCATCACTTAAGGACCTGATGCAACACAGAATCGCTATCACATAACAACCAGTCTGTTGGGAATGAAGCATCCATAAAAACAAATTAAATAACTAACAAGACCTTTTCACTAACCTCAGTCGTATTATAGGAGGCAGGGCTAAGTTACCGTAGCCACAGTCGCTAGTGTGGTGAAGTGGATGCTGCTAGATATTATTCCATCACAGAATAACAAAACAAAACATTTTGGAGACTGGAGAAATGTGTGTCCTGGATGGTGATGGTGACACTGCTGCCTACATTAGTCTGTTAAAGCGGCGGATTTCTGTCATTCTGATGTCACTTTTAACATTAATGTTGACCACATCTTCATTCTGATGTGCACTATTCATAACTGTGACAATGAGGACTGAAGTATTTTTCATTTTAGTTTTAAACCTTCTGGTATTTTACTAAATCTTATAAACCTGTAGTCTTTTTTTTTGGTTTAGTGTATCATAACCCTGCTGTCTTTCCATTATCTGTTGTTCCATGAGCACCTCTCAGGCCAATCTGTGATTTGTGTAATTGTTTGGTTTACATACAGTGACTAAAGTTTGAACATCAGTTGAAACTGAGCAAATTTAAGTTATTGCAGATGACCAGTCAAAATCGTTCTGTCAACTGTCCAAGATTAAAGTTGATTAAAGTGGCAAAAGTTTTGACACTGTAGAGCCAGTAAAAGAGGTATACAGTTAGTCAGGAAGATTTGGAAAAAAACAATTGTACACCAGTCAGAACGTCTTTATGCAGCATCACAGACAATGTCACGTAGTCACACTCACACCCCTTAGTCTGAGGATTGAGTCATGGCAACTGGACTTCTTTCTTCCAAGTAGAGACGTTTCGTTCTGCATCCACAGAA
>JAUYWH010000001.1:24034724-24075846 GCA_034779795.1 Ctenopoma multispine
AACAAAGGCAGGGGATTAGTGTGGGTAGATGTAACAACCCCCTGATGGTTCCTCCTGCCCCCATTAAGTGGGTCGTTCAATCTTGCAGTAAACTGCTTCTCTCACACCTCGTTTCATCCAGTCAATCTCACGGTCTAGGACATCTTGACGTCCCGGTTATCAAAGAAGTGACCCCTGTCTTTCAGATGTATGTGGACTACTGAGTCCTGTCCTGATGCGCTGGCTCTTTTGTGCTGTGCCATGTGTTGTGTGTTGTGTTTATGAAGCTGCTGGTTTGGTTTCTCCTATGTACAGATCTGTACAATCCTCACTGCATTGAACTGTATACTACGTTGCTCTGTTTGTGATTGGGTGTTTTGTCCTTGGGGTGGTCCAGTTTCTGTCTCAATGTGTTGCCTGGTTTTAAATGTACAGGGATGTTATGTGTGTTGAAAATCGTCCTGAGCTTTTCAGACACCCCTGCAACATAAGTGATGACAACACTCTCCTTTAACCTTACTCTAATCCTACAATAACCTAAAGTCTTCTGTCTGAAATTGAATCATTTGTGTTTTACAGAAAGAAGTCAAGTCCCCACAGTGGCTGTGTAAACAGATGTGTCCCCACAACATTAGTAAAACCACACACACACACACACACACACACTTCCAGCTTGTACAGTTATCAGAGGATATTCATGGACATAATGCGTTCCCTAACCCCTTAACCTCAACATAAGCATCACAACTAAATGTGAAACCCTCACATAAACACAACCGTAGCCCTCCTCACTTTGTGAAAAAGATCCTTACAAACTCCACACACACACACACACACACTCCTGTGCTTTCACCCACCTGTATCTGTTGATTTCAGCTGCACATCACATCGTTTCCTTGCTGCACTCAGACAAGTTGACCCCTCTGTACTCAATCACACACAATGAAAAATAAAATACTTCAAGGCAAAATCAGATTCATTTTAAAAACTGTTGTGCCTTCTCAAAACTACTGTCTCTCCGCTCTATGCTGGTCTGCTGCTGCTGTAACCCCCCTCACCCTCTATCGCTGGCTTTCCTCTCTCTCTCTGCCAGATTCACACAATACAGATTTATTGGTTTAAACGGTAAATAATCCCCCCATGTCCCTCCCCCTGCTTTACAGTCTCATTTTTCTTATTTTTTCTTCTTGCTCATCCTTTCCCTGTTTGTTTATCCCTCTTTTTCCTCTCTTCTCACCTTCTTCTGTTTGAGGGTTAAGACTTGGTTTTAGAGTAGAGGTTAGAATCAGGTCTAGACTTGTGCTACACATGTAGTTGTGATGGTTGAGCCAGGGAGTGAATTATGTGTGTTTGATTGTGCATTATAGTGTCTGGACAGTGATATGAATGCAGTCTGTGTCTCACACCAGCTATAATCGTTCATATACAGTGAAGTCAGGAGTGTGTATAGTGAGACAGTGTTAAAATGTCTCATTTCAAGCTTAGCAGATGAAGATGAGAGTCAGAGTGTTAGTACAAATGCTCTGGACTGGAAATCGCAAAACACTCCGTGGGCATGATGGCTGTCCAGTGCTCTTGTGTTCTATTCTATTGTTTGCCACATGTCATATGCACATACTGCATGTAAAAGCTGGATTTTCATTGTATGCACATAGACAGATAAGGGTTCTGTCATGTCAAGAGAAGAGTTATAAACTGTATTTTATATTAACACTAGATAATAATAGATACAAGAAAAACAAATGCAAATGTGATTATGCTTTTGTAACAAATGTGATCATGTTGTAATCATTCTGATGCAGCTTGTTGTATGAAGGAAGCAAAACAACCCACAAGGAGGTGGTTGGGTGGGTATGAGGCAGATAGCAGTAGTTATGGTTCAGTTTAAGCAAGAAAAAGACTTTGGTTAGGGTTCCTAAACCTAGCTGGACTCCGTTAAGGTTCCTAAGCCATAACCCCTAATTTTAACCCAATAGTTCCTGGGCTTAGACTCAATCAAATCAATCAAAGCTGTTGATTTTCTACATTTTTAGGTTTGGTATGTAAATACAGATATGTTGCTTATTATTGGTTGATGTCAGGAGGAGGCTGAGAAGCAGGTGGTTGGTTTGCTTTGACCTTTGGGCCAATCACCAACAAGGAGATGGGTGCTACCCTGAGTTTTCAAAAATGAGAGGCCCATGTGGGGAACTAAAATGAGGTTCTATATTTCACACACAGTTCATCTCTGGTTTTAATCTCTTTATAGGATTTGTTGACAAAAAAAAAGAAAATCAGCAGCTCTGTCCTTTATTTTGTGTTATGCCTCTCATTAGTTGTATTGCTTGTGACAGTAACACTGTACAGATTTTTGGATCACTTTAAATCACCTGGAAGAGAAAACAAGACGATCCCTTATCGTGTGTAATGTAGGTATCCATCAGGCCCACTTCCCTTCATCACTATGATCCACTGTACTTACTGTGTGAGGGTTTAGTCGTGACATTACATGTGTGCTCACTTTCAGTTTGATCTCTAAATAAAGATTTAGATTTAGATCAGTATCTGACCCATTTATAAACCTCACCAATTGCTTTTTAGTGATGCCAACATTATTAAAATAGGGAAAAACTGATGGTCATAGCAATAAGGTGAACATATACATTTGTATTAAACCAGAGTCTGACTTCATGATGATACCATGAGTCATTTTGTACTGTATTTTGTGTTATATGTGACACTCACACTGTACGAAATGACTACATTCTTATACTATACTCTGTATTTACTTTACTTTGTGAAGTATGTGTGAAATGCATTTCTACATGTGACTCACATATTTTTACCAGTATTATCTCTTACGTGTGTGTCTAAGCTGTTTAGATTCTAATTCTAAGTTAACATTTTTGTGATTTTCTGTGGAATACTGTGGAAAATGTGAGACAGACCGTCTGCTCTGTGAATGAATGAGTCCAATTCAACCGTTATCGAATCACTTGTAGCTTTTTAACTTTGCGTATATGTACATATTTAGTAATGTATGTGAGTGTAAGTGTGTAAGAGAGAGTAGTAATAGAGAAGCAGAAGGGGCTTAGAGAACAATGGATCTGACAGTGAGAGGAGCTTAGTAGAAAAAATTGCATCAACATTCCTCTAAACAGACCCCCACCCACTCCCACTGCACTCCATGCTTTTAATACAACCCTCTTTCATCCAGCAGCGCCACATCTTTGTATTGCGTTATCATAGATTACATTAACATTTGTGAAATCAGGGCGTTGCAAAAGCTTACAAATGAAACACTTGAAGGATGTGACATTCTTACATCAACATTTTATTACATGATGTTGCACAAAGTCTTAGCATCACGAGAGTAAAGATCTTCCATTGGGAAATTAAACACTTGTACTGCAATGATGAACCTGTTTAGGGTGATACTTTAATGCTGAAGACAAACTGTGACTCCAGACTACAAATGTGGCATCTTTGCAGGATGTTGAGCAGGACATGCACACCTGTGCTCTGCTGTTTGCTTGTCAGGTTGTTTGAAAGGCTCCTGTTCTTTCAGTGGTTTTAGTTTCCTTTATTTTACTGCTGCAGGACTCATGGAAGATCTGATTTGTGGACTAGTATCAAACCACAATAAATTATGGACTGCATATCATTCACCATCTACCCTCTTGAGTTGAGAATCTGAGGTATTTTAAGGACAATAAAACCATGGTACAGACAATGACCCATTAACATCAATCTGGAGATATGGGCTGCTAAAAGACACATTTTGAAGTGAAGGTTAGGTGAAGCAGTAGAAAGTAGAGGACAATTTTGGTTTTATATTGAGGATGCTTCTCCACTTCCAGGGCAGTTGGCCAAATTCTCATCAAAACAACCTCCACATCCTGCATAGGTGATTTTTTTTCTGTAACATTTTAGTGTTTAGCTGTTTACACTACAAAAGGTTTGTGAAATGTCTCCCTCGCCGCCTCTACAAGTGGTTTGAATCAGTTGGCTTACAGTTAGTTAGTCCACTTTTCCACTTGTGATCAGATTGTCCAAAACTTTAAATATTTAAAACCAGGTGTAAATAGGGTAAAGATGTCAAACAAATAACAATCACATGGGCTTGGGAGCACTTTTAGAGAGACATATAGTATGCTGCCATTACGATAACATCTTTTCTTAGGAAATCAGTGGGACAATGGCACATTCCACCTGTAGTGAAGGAAATTTTTCTGACATTAGGTTTCTGTCCAGCTTACAGATATCATAGGCTGTGAAAAGGGGGTTTTACGCGCCACATTAGAGTTGTCTTACTGTACGTACGTTATTGTTATTTGTATTTGTTCATATAGTATTAGTTGTAATTCAATTTATATCATATTTTTGCATATAAAACATTGGTAGCTTACCTAAAGTACTGACCTTTAGACACCCAATTCAAAGGTGCTATCTTCTATATTTCAGATTTTACCACTTTAATACTGTAATACTTTTACTTCACAGTCTCACTATATCCAATGAGTTGCCTTCCTCTTGCTACAGTCATTAATTACTTACTGTCTGTTCTGCTCTGTGTTAGGAAGGTCTTTAGGCCTGAATTTGCAAATCTGGTCCTAGAGCAAATTCATATATATATGCCCAGGAGCTGTTTTGCAGATGGAAAGACTGTATAACAAGACTAAAACATTTGGTCCAAATTCCACAATAGTTGATTTTTAAAGGGATATAAAGTTAAACTATATGAAATTTAATTACATTGAAATGGGACAAGTTCAGTTCATGTTTCTGGGTTATGTGTTGTAGCTAAAGCACGTGCAAGTTCTAATTTCAACAAACATAGCAGCAAACCATGGAGAACCCAGCTGCAGCCAGAAGGCAGGCACAGTTGGAAACTGGAACTGTAAGACCAAAGATACAGAGTTCTTTTGCACAGAGTTACAATCAATTAATGGTATCTTTGCACAGAAAACTGGCCACATACTTTACTTTACTTTACTTTACTTTACTTGGCAGACGCTTTTATCCAAAGCGACTTACAAAGGAGAAGACACAAGCAATTACCATTTCGGTTTCCGTAAATTCTGAGTTACTACATCAAAGAGCCCTGATAAGGCCCAACTCATCAAGACAAAGAACATGCTCAGGAATTGTTTAGTGCTAGACAGTTATGTGGATGTGTGTGTGTGTATGTGTGTTAGACTCACTTAAAGTACTTTTTAAACAAGTGAGTTTTTAGATGTTTTTTAAAAGTGGTGATAGTCTCAGCCACTCAAATGGAGCAGGGCAAGTTGTTCCACCAGCCAGGGACAACAAAGGAGAATAGACTCGAATGTGATTGGAGACCCTGTGAAGAAGGGATTTTTAGTCTCATTTCATTTGCAGACCTGAGAGAACGTGCAAGTGACATAGAGGCATATGTAGAGCATGGCTGTGTAGCTATTTGACACAACCCTTCCTAATTTTGCACCAGGCTTGGGACTGGTACTTTGACATACAGGTCACTACCAACTGTTGCCCACTGTTGGTAACAACTCCCCTCAGCAAAACACCTCAATTCAAATTGGCTCACTACTGCTAACACCTACGGAATCTGCAAAAAGCCTTGGTGTTTGGATAGATAAAAAACTGAGTCTGAACGATCATGTAGCTGCAACCTCCAGGTCCTGCAGGTTTACTCTCTATAACATTCGTAAGATTAGGCCTTTTCTTTCACAACAGGCTGCACAGCTCCTCGTCCAGGCAATAGTCATCTCTAGACTTGACTATTGTAACTCTCTCCTGGCTGGAGCTTCTGCGGTACCATCAAACCCCTCCAGATGGTCCAAAATGCGACAGCCCGCCTCATTCTCAACCAGACGAAATACACCCATGTCAGACTTCTTCTCATCTCTCTCCACTGGCTCTCAGAAGATGCTCGCATTGAATTTAAATCCTTGATGCTTGCCTACAGGGCTGTAAATGGAAGTGCACCATCTTATATTATCACGCTGTTAGTAAGCTACACTCCTGCACAGCCTCTCAGATCTGCAAATGACAGGAGATTTAAAATTCCTTGCTCATGGGGTCTCCCATCCCAATCCCTGGCTGGTGTAACAACTTGTCCTGCCCCATTCGACTAGCTGACACTATAATTACATCCAACACTGTGCACAGACCATTCCATCCCCATTATCTCCAATGGTGTTGCTGGACATCCAAGGTTTCTAGCCTCTTTTCCACCACCAGGAAATGCTGGAAACTAATTGTCAAAATCTCTCTGCTGCTTACATCAGTAAATTTCGTTTTTAACTTCAATTCAGTGTCTTCATATTAAAGTAGTGTCCTCAAAAACTCTGAAGTACTTTCTGCTAATAATCCCACAATGCACTGCACCACAGTTTATAGATGAGAATATGACATGAATGCTGGGGATTTCTGTCATACTAGGAGCCTGCTGTTGAATTCCAGTGTGTCTGGCTTCACTGAACTACATGGCTCATACCTTATCATGATTCTAAAGTCGGATGTTTGGTGCTGCTGTAGTGGTTTTCTGCAGCACTGTTTGCTTTACCAGTCCAGGGTGCCTATATATGCAAGTATTTATTACTCACATGTTCACCTTTTTCATTATTAGCATTCTATATGAACACTATTGAATCCCTGGTAGTTTTAGGAACTTTGTCATCTTGTTGTCCTTCATCCCACCACAACTACTTCTTGACATCATCATCAGCATCATCATCATCTATCATCATCTATCTGTATATCTCCCTCACTCTTCCATATTTCTCTCTTTCTATTCCCTCCATTTCTGTCCTCGTGTCAATCCCCTGCTGGATAATCTGCAGCTGTAATCTGCAGTCATCTGTCATTGTTTCTCTGGATGGGACATTTGCAATGAGGCCAGATTATCATCTCATACTGTGACCTGAGCACAGAGGACGAGGCAAAATACACCCACTCATACACAGATGGACACGCAGGCGCACACACACACACACACACACACACACACACGCACATCAGGAAATACACTGTAACAGTATCTGCTCTAGAGAGCTCCGCCATCTGTGATTAAATCAAATAAAATGAAGAGATAGACTGAACACAGGCTCTTCATCCTTTACTTTGAGTCATTTGCATGTATTACTGTTTATTATTCTGTTTTTAACTTGGATTATGTCATAGAGAGTCATTCTTGAAGATAACATTAATAGGAGTGGATTTAACTAATTTCTTTCCTAAGCTTATTTAACAGGTACATTCACAGTTCTCCAGGCGTGTCATCAGACAACAGTCAGGAGTCCACATGAACACCGATTCATGGTGTAATCAGTTGTGTTCATACTTACCATGGATAACTTCTTCCCCTAAGATATTCCAATGGAAGTCATAGTTCAGTGGAAAAATGTACTCTACATCAATGTATTTCTTCAGCAAAACAAGAGGGAGTTTTATATATATATATATATATATATATATATATTATTTACTGTTTCAAATTTAAAAGACTGAAGAGGAGTGACTTACATTGTATAAGAAAAAAAATTATAAAACACATATTTGCACAAAGGCAGGAATGTGGATTTTAACCCCTGTCCCTATGAGGCATTTCTTGGAGAGATATTGGAGAAATCCTTCTGCACAGGAGAAATGAATACAGCAAGTAAAACCTGTCTATCTACAGACGTGGACATAATTTTTAGTACCCTTCTTTTAAAAAAAGAAAACCCCACAACAACCTAAATCTGACAAAAGTAAAAATTACTTTAATTAGCTAAAGAAAATCAGACATTGCAGAATCATTGTAAAAAACAAACTACTGAAACTGGCTTGGAAGAAAAGTGATGGTATCGCTAGAAAAGACTAATTTGACCATAGGGACAGGTTAAAGTAGGGTATGTCCGGTAATTAGCATCACAAGTATCTTCTAACTTTTTATAGGATGAAAAGTTGTCACTGTGCTTATTGGTATCATGGTGTGTACCCCACTGAACATGGACCACAGAAAGCTAAGGAGAGAGACCATAAGACCATCTGCAGGCAGTTTGGTGTTCCTGTCACTACAATGGCACAAAGCAAAAAGCAAAGTCTCACTTGTTCTGTTTTGCCATTAAAGACATTTCTGTTCAGATCCAGTTTTTTGTTCAAATGCGAGCAGTGGCAGCTGAGATGCTGCAATAAATGTGTGATATAAAAACAAAACAACACCTTAACCCTGACTTCACCACGCAGGTCTCCTAAGAGATGCTGAAGAAGACAAAAGAGAAGACAAAAGAGAAGACAAAAGACGATGCAGAAGAAGACAAAAGAGAAGACAAAAGACAAATAAAAAGACAGAGGAGCGACTGAAAGAAACATGAGAGGACAGCAAGATAGAGAATGGGATACGGGGGGAAAGATATACAGGTTATGACAGAAATAACACAAACAGGAAGTTGGTGTCAACGGCAAAGGAAACCACATCTCTGCACTAAGTAACCAGTTTCGTCTCTCACTCTCTCCTCCTCTTCACTAAAATCTGCAAAATGTTCCATTTACCTACTTCATAGAAAACAAATCAGGTCAAACTTACTTAATTTTAATGAAAATAAAATGTTCACAATGTTAATCACAAGTCAACAATAAAACAAATGCCATTATGTTACATGGTAATAAATCGGTATCTTCAGAGAGTTTGTATGAATGTTTTTCTTATTAAAGGTGTATTCTTGAAGTTACAGTTTTATTTGTCCAGTACAGAGACAGGTCCTGAGAGCGTTTAGCTTAGCATAAAGACTGAAAGAAGGGAGAAACTGCTAAGCTAAATAAAAGAGACAAAAAGACAGCTTCAAAGCTGTATGATGTCACAGCATGTTAGCAAACAAGATAGTCATCATTACTCCAAGCCTCATGTGCATGGAGTCACCGAGAACTAGTTCCAATGCTAACTGACCATCTACGCACTGATGGTGATCCAGTGCTGACAGTACTGACTACTGGCTGGAACTCTCACATGGTCTTAATAAAGTCTTTGAAAGTCTTTGACAAACAGAGCTGATGTTCCTACACAGGGATGAATGATGTTCATGGTGATGATGAGCGAGGAAGAGGAGTGTCAGAAGTTATAGCCACTGTTCCTATTCGATGACGGCTCTCTGCTGTCGCTGACTGTCAATCGCTCCAGAGCTGATTTAATAACGCACATGAAAAGAAGACAAAATTCATGTTAGTATACTGTGTGTGTGGGTGTGTTTTCTTTTTGGGGGGGGGGGTTGTGTTTTTGCTACACAGTGGGATTCAAAAAACACATTTTCCTTACAAAGTGGGGACTTTTTTTTGTGGGGGCATTTTCCTGAGAATCCTATTTTAAAGACCAGTTTGGTGGTTTAGACTATGTCTTAGGGTTAGGTTTATGTTTTTGTAAGGTTTGTTAGGGTTAGGCTCAGGCATTTAGTTGAGATGTTTAGAGTTGGGGTAAGGGGCTAGTGAATGCTTTATGTCAGTAAGTTTCCCCCACTAGAAAAACAAGTTTGTGTGTGTGTGTGTGTGTGTTACCTGGATAGGACAGTCTCTTCTCCCCCTCATCGTTTGTAACTGTTTTACCTCGATGGTATGACACTGAAACAGAC
Organism: Ctenopoma multispine; assembly: GCA_034779795.1. Lineage (NCBI taxonomy): Eukaryota > Metazoa > Chordata > Actinopteri > Anabantiformes > Anabantidae > Ctenopoma > Ctenopoma multispine. Next base: position 24,044,273 of record JAUYWH010000001.1, read on the forward strand.
ACATAAACAGACAAACATTTTTATTCTGTTCCTCTGTCTACCAGTACTCTGCTCTGTCTGTAGCTCTCAGCATGTATTTAGCTACTCACTGTACTTACTCACCTATACTTTCAGTTTGCTCTCAAGCACAAACAATATTACTACTACAATTACTGGTGTGTACGTGGACATGTTCCGCACATGCACACTATAGCACATAGTGAGAAGGAGAGCAGCTGGTGCACTGGCACTGCTGTCAATGAATTTAAGTCATAAGAGATACTGCACTTCATGTCAGACTTTTTGTGTGTGTATGTGTCACATGTGTCTTTCATGCATCATATTTCAAGCACTTCAAATCCTCATGAGCTTCATGAGCATTTAACTTGTGATGTTGTGATACATATGGTTCACATTTGACATGACAACCTCACGTGTGAAATGTTTCAAATCCCATGTGAAAAAACTAAGTTTACATGTGCATAGACAATGTGCCCCCCAGTTAAGTGTCTTACTGTCTTACTTGGAAAACAATGGCACAGAAGAAGAAGAAATTATGTTATACTGTCAGAAAAATAAAATCGCCTCACTAAAAACATGAGGAATGTATGTGTGTGACTCACCGCTGTGACTCTGTGTAGGTCCGATCCAGCGATTCTGCCTCTTGTCTGATACTGAAACCCAACAACAGAGTTAATGAGTGAATGTGCACGTACAGTAAATCCAGCATTAGAATCATTGCAGAGGATTTGAGGAAGCTGTGCTGAGACGTTGTGTATTTTACACTGCAGTGGCTTGTTGGTGAATGTGACACATTGTGTTGCAAAGACCTACGTGACAACACTGGAGGCGTAGCGTGAGCAGCACTCAACAGAGCAGCAGCGCTGTGTATATCTACGCAGGAGGCGTTCAAGTACAGTACACAATGTAGGTAACCTAAGTGTTGAGCCCAATACACAACTACTGTGGTTACATGTGTTAAACGCGGGAAAACTTATAACGACTTGTTGCATTAGCTTAAACTGCTGCATCTTTCTTTTCACTGACACGCGGCTACACAGCAACACTGAGCACACAGCCAATCAGCTGGACAGGCTGTTCAGTGGGGCTCATGGTGATGGAGTGTGTGTTCGCATGTACTTTTTGTGAATGCGATGTTGCCAGTTTGGAATTAATTTTACCATTAGAAATATTTCTCTACCTACTGTTACCCAATTTAAGTTACAAAGTAATTTTTCTGTCTTAATTGGAAAGTAGACAGTAGGGGATAGTGACATGTCCCCAGCTGGACTTGAATCGCAGATCACAGACGGCTCGATAACACTAAGAGAAGTAGAGAGAATAATTTTTAGATCACAGAGCCTGAAAGCTGACATTCTCTGTCAGCTTCTAGGTGTATGATAACTTTGTTTCTCTTTGTTTCATTCTGCTGCTGTGGCTGGTTTAAAGTGGGTGGGGCTTCATTTAGAAAAAATTTGAAAAGAGTCAAATTGTTGGGTCACCAGCGAAGCAGATTGGATTTTTTTAATATTTAAGTAAAAAGTGGCCCCTCCCACAGCCAGCTGCTCCTGCAGGCTGTTACAGTGGTCCTCTCTGGACCAGAGCAACACAAACACCAAAAAGTCTCCTCCTGCGATGTTTAAACTCACATACTCATGACTGATCCTAACCACTGATAATGGCAGCAGCTTCTGCAGGCGCAGACACCACGACCACCTTTGTACACAGCGCTCACCGTCTGACTCTGACTGTATTCAGACCAAAGTATGTTCCATACAAATACAGTATGAGAAGTTCCTCTTTTCTACTGGCTAAACAGATTTTAACCTGAGGCAGGTTTATTTAAAGCACTGCACACACGATTCAGCTCTATTCTATTCTGCTGTGCCAGTTTGACAATCCTCTGGATTTAAGACTATGTCTTTCTTGGCGATAATCTTTAATCTGACGAGTCTTAATCTGAAAATATCAGTGTTTTCAGATCAGTAAAACTGATGAAAATATGTGTGTAATGTGTCTACTGTGTGTGTATTCGGAGGCTGTGTGTCTGTTTAAGTGTCTCAGACTGTGTATGTAATATACAGTATAGAGGTGCAAGTCAGCAAGACATTGTGTGTTTGTGTGTTTATACTCACGTCTCCTCTGCAGGGCTTTGACCGTGGGTTTGGTGAAGCGGATCAGTAAAAAGATCACCAGCACACAGCAGAGCAAAGCTGTCATCACTTTGTAGGTCCACAGCTGCTTCTTAATATCTGAGTGGTTATCAGTGCTGGAAACTCTGTTCCCTGTAATTCCAAAGCCTTGTGTTAGGACTGGTGTAGATGCTGCATACGCACTTTAAATAGTTTCTCCATTTTACACATCATCTGCTCAGTGAGCTGGAGATGAAACAGTGCCTGACTCTGATCTGATCAGAGAAGCTGGAACAACTCATGTCGCAGGTCGTTGTAGTAGTCAGGTCAGTTTAAAGGGAGCAGTCGCAACAAAACAACAAAAACAAACAAAAGCCACCAGAAACCTGCAGCTGCACGACTCGTTCTGTGTCAGGTGTTTCAAACATGCAGCAAAAAGTGCAACAGGCACAAAACAACTACTTAATAAAGCTGCAGAATGAACTGCAACATAGTGAAAACTGCACTGAATGCTTAGGAATATGTTTTAGAATAGTCAGAGCTCATTTGAACAGGTTAAAGAGAGAAGGCGCCAAACGCTACAAATTCAGGGAGTGAATGTTTAGATAGAACATCTCCTGCTGAGTAGAAAATGTCAAACCACAACAGGACATAAGATGATCTCTTTTACAGACAAACAGCGACACACACACACACACACACACACACACACACACACACAGCAGACCAACCTGTGCACTGGAACCTCAGTCTCCTGTCTGACCCCTGCTTTGCTCCAGTCTCAGTGATGTGAGAACAGTTCAGCATTTCTCCACGTTCTTTCCAGTTCGGGCCACTTTTACAAAATCGTTTTTCTTTACAGACACTTTGCAAAAGACTTGACGTATTACTGTGATAACAGACAGGTAAGGTGACAGAGGCATGATGGAGGAGTACCTCTCCTTCACATTCACTCGTCCAGTTGATTGATAAGAAGCCCAGAACAGGAGTGCTGAGCTTGGAGGTGGGAGTGGTGGCAGCAGCCGCAGCTTCTTTTCCAGCATCAGAACAGGAGCAGGGCCTGCTGTTGACTGGAGCGGATACGCTGCTGTTTGGCTGTGCCGTTGAGCTTGATTGTGTGAGACAGACGTCTGTAAAAAGCAACGAGGAAGTAACAATAACATATAAGTACGTATATAAGATCTCACATAAACATGGTCCAACAATCCCACAAAGTCATCAGCTGAAATATGCCAAAACAGTAGCATGAAGGCCATGCAGCTGCATGTACTTGGGGCCACAGTCTTAAGGGGCCTGTCCTTGGGCCCCTCAAGATTGATTACAATTTCAAAATGATGGTACATATCCTGACCATTATGTCCTGTGTGCTTCAAATATTGTTGCACTATTTCTAATCAATTTACATCCACATAGTTAACTTTCCACATCATTTATATTTCAGTGCTGTACTTTCATTCATTTCTATGCATACGGTGTTATGCAGTACATTACGTTAGAATATCTGAAAACAAAAAACACACTACTAAGTTAGCTTGTATTTATAATGTGCCGTATGATGTATAAAAATGCTCACTAAATATTCAACCATGAAAACAACTCTTTGCTACACACTCACTGCTCCGAATAATTCTAACTGCTGCTTACACTATTACAGTGAATCTCCTCGTATATTTCTGACCTGGTTGGTAAAATGCTCAGAGAGGTAGCAAAAAAGGCTGAGACTCAGTACACTCAAAAGATATATCTGAACTTCTTTATAAACGTTTTTCAGTCATTGTGTTATGTTAAGAATTATCAAACAATAAAGAACAATTATTAATTGTTGCATCTTTTTGAAAAAAAAAATTACCAATGACTACCAATGTGCTCCCGTCATGCAAACTTTTAGAGAAACTGCTGTATATTTTCTTAACACAAACAGTAACCTGTAACATTTCAGTCTGGTTTCTGTGCTCATAATAGTACTAAAGTAGACTTTAAAAAGTAGTTGATGACAAATGAGTCAGTTTTACTGGACCAGAGCGTTACGCTGATGACACTCAGCTTTACGTGGCTGTGTCTCCTGATCGACCAGTTAATGCTCTTCTTCTACTGTGACTTAATAAGCCAGAAACCTCAGTCATCAAAAAGTCATTTTTGATTCAGATTTTAACCTGAATTAGAGAACTAATCTTTCCTGTAAGGTCCTTACACTGGCTGCTATCAGCTTCGGTTCTGACAGTTTTTAATTCACACGGTGTATGAATGAGGACGACTCCTTAAGCTGTTCAAAGGTGAAGGACAATAATGGCTTTTGATTAGAATACGTTGAAGTCATTATTCGTTATATTATTATTCATATGATATTATTTTTATTAATGAATTAAAAGCTTTTTATTATTGTTATTGCATATATCGTCATAATATCGTACCAAATTTATTTTTATAATATAAAGCATCATGTCTGTAGATATAATAGTAATTTTTTATGTATTAATTAGTGTAATTTTGGCTTTTGCATTTACTTTTTAATGTTCTACTTTATTAAAGCGTGAACCTGTGAGAAAGACATCATGCTAATGAAATTATAAATGACTGATCAATGTATTCAATGTCATTGTCTATAAGAGGTCATATTGTGAAAACATGTACGCCCGCTGCTGGTTGGACAATAAGCCGACGCACAGAAAAAATACTGACGACTATTCCAAAATCTGATAATACAGTCAAACCTTACTCAGTACACTAATTTCAACCTGGACACATTTAAACACCTTTTACTGATCTCACTATTTTCTAATCAGCTTCAGCACTGTGAATGTATTTAAATGTGTTTAAATATTGTGATTTGTCGTTTTTTGTCGCAGTAGAAACATGCTGTGAGGTGGTGTTTAGCCTGCAGGTTCTCTTCTTTAAATGTCACTTTTTGATGCTGTGAACACCACAAACCCATTTCTATTCAGCGCCGCTGTGTTGGTGTGGTGGCCCAGGTTTCAAAGCCTCTGCAAACAGAACTGAAACTATCAGCATGGAGAGATACCACCACGAACTAATGTCTAAATATGTTTTCTTTCAATTTTTTTTATTAGGATAAATCAAAGTTTTTAAAGTTCCATAAACATAAACCACTGAAAATCTATTTTTAAAATCTATCTTTATCTTTTGGCAGTGGCTCAACAGTGCTGTGTCTTTACCTTTGTTATCTTGTGTTCTCAGAACTCTAAAACAGCAATTATTATACACAAGTGTAGCTTTTAATCAGCCTCCACCCTGCGTGCAGACACACAGCACAGTATCTGATTCTTAAAGGAACGAGGCTGAGCTTCATTTCAGCTTTTAGCTCTTTACTGTACTTCCATCTTTGTAAGATACCAGACACCTCTTCTGTAATCTAGTGACATTTTCCACTATGATCAGCAGGTGTTTAACCAGACACTACGAAATAATATCTGTTTACATCACTGACAGTATTTATTAATGTCTTTTGGTTGTTGCTGCCGTGAGATTTTTCCTTCACTGCCCGGAGCCACTCTGGCTCACTGCAACACACTCATGTGGATAACTGGTAAAAGAAATTGTTCTCTGTAAACTGATGATCAATCAACAGATATGCAGCAGGCTGAAAGAAATAAAAGATGTTTAGTGTGATACACGTTGTGTGCAGTAAGAGCTTGATGAAAACTATAGAAACACATTCTCTGTTGCACTATTTCAAATCTAATTGCAAAACTCAGCCGTTCTCAATGCGTTTGATTGATTCAGGTTTATTTAACAGGGACTTGGTACATTAGATATCTTTTTTATACTTGCTACAAGTCAGAGTAGATTTAAAATCCAAATATAAAATCATCTGTCAATCTTTTTGGCTGCATCGTTTCTGCCATGTCGGCCTCATTTTGTTGTATGTTACAGTGTCTCAGTGGTTATCGTGTTTTTCCATCACATTCCTGAAGCAATCAGCTCCAGACAGTTTTCACAATTCCTGAAGTTAGGTTTGTGTGTGTGTGTGTGTGTGTGTGTGTGTGTGTGTTGTAGGTAAAGTGAAGTTTGATTGGAGTCATTAAAGTCTTTGTCATTCGTTCCAGAATAAGTATTGATAGTATAGTTAAAATAACAATACCACAGAATAGAGATACTACAGTAAAGGTTCTGCAATTAAAATGTACTTAATTAAAAATACGCTCTTTCTCGAAGTAACTTAAAAAATACATGAAAATCTAGCGTCTCACTTCACGTCAGCGAAGATAATATTGTTGGGTTATAACTAATGACGCATTCATGTGTTCGTAAATTTAATGTTTGCTTCAAAGCTTGTAACTATGGAGCTTATTTAACACCTTATTTGCTGTTTGATGATCATATATTTTGAATCTATGAATTAGAATTTGAAGTACTTTGTGTAGTCCTGGGTAGTTTGTACATTTCTTACTGGAAATCAATAAAATCTTATGATTATATTGTGTTTTGTATTTTGAATCAGACTGCTAAAAGCAACTAGTAACTATATATCATTGTAATGCTGTGAATGTAAAATATTTACCACTGAAATGTATTGAAGTCGTATACAGTAAGTATACTGTAACAGGAAATGAAAATACTCAAGTAGAAATACCTTAAAACTGTACTTCAGTATAGGTTTAGTTTGAACTTTATCCCACAGTAATCTGGATATAACCTATTATTTCACCAGAAAATGTTTGGTTTCAGTTTAGGTGAAAAATCGAGACTGTGTACCTGACAGGAAGTCACTTTGGGCAACTTAAAACCACGTTTTTTTAGCTTTTTATTCCTGTAGGCCTGTTTCATAACGGATGGTTACTGTCCGTTTAGAAGGGCTCTGTATTGAATTAACTGTTTGCCAGGAGTCCTTTAGCTAACATGAGGTGATGAAACATCATCCATGAGGTCAGTCTGAGTGTGACAACAGATCTGTGGATATCAAGTACTGCATTACAAAGCATTGCACAGAGATGTGTTGCGCTGCTGCACAGGCTTTTATATGTGTGAAACAGAGTCAGAGGTTCCGTGAGTGATGTTCAAATAATGCAAAACAATAAGGCAATAAAGTAAGTCAAGAGACTAATTAGTTCATCATCACCATCGCTGGGACCACACAGTAATGATTTCATTACTACAATACTAAGTACTTACAGAACTTAATTTAACGCACCACCCACAAAGCACACTTGGTGACCTAAATCAAACACACCCACCAGCATTCACTAAAGTCAAATTGTGTCTACGGAAAAACACTCAATGCGTTCATCCAAAATTCCACAAGCATGCAAACACAAGAGTGGTGTTCAAAAGAGAGAGGAGAGGTGTCATTTGGAGAGCAACGTTTCAAACACAAAGAAACTGGCCTCATCTTTGGTTTGTGGTGCATCATGTTCAGCAAGTATGTGCAAATAAGTTGTTTTTTTGATGCTATAATGTAGCTGTACCAAGGGAAACTGTTGTATATTTGTTATTGCTAATCTACCTGTACAAACTGAATTATGGTTTGAAGGCCCGCTGATGCTTTCAAACTATTGCAAATCTGTATGGATTTTTAATGCCTGAAACAGCAGGTTTGCTATGAATTATTAACAAATGAAGTCAGTTTGTATCAAACTGAAAGTGTTTGCAGAGGTCAGTGAGTCGTCACTCAGGCTCAGGAGAGTTTCTCTGGACAAATAAAAATGGCTGACGAGGCTGTCACTGCTGCAGATGTCCCACTGGTCTGTTCCTTATCATCTCTCACTGTGAGGAGAGACCACTAATTCTTTTCATCCATGGTTTTTTGTTCTTTCTGCTCAGCACATGCCCTGTGTTCACTTTCTGCAGCTTAAAATAACTTTATATTAAATAACTTATTTTTAAAGTGCATTAAACCTAAGGGCAACATGACGACAGGCCTAACATTCTAAACTAAATATCTTTTTAACTGACCCTTTGAGCTCCCTGAATTTTGGCCCCCACTGTGCCAACACAGCAGTCTCGCTGAAATACAATAAAGAAGCCTCTGCACAATTTTAAAATGTAATAACTTTAAAACTCAGGCCATGCCAGCGATGGTTCAGCTGCTGGTTTAGGCACTAGAGCAACTTGGAGTTACGTGTTACATGTAAACAGCAGGAGACGGGGACCGTGGGCCTGCTGTAGCTGACACTAATATAGATGTGAAGTCACGATTCAGAAGTATAAAAACGTACATGCATGTTGGGATGATGGTGGAGGTGTTTGTTATGTCGTTCTTTTCAATGCTAACTGCATTCACACCGAGGTGTAGCCTGAAAGATTCTCTCAGTATCGACTTATAGACTGTTTCACAGAAGACAACTTGACTCATCTTGGCAGTCAAAGTGCTCGTCTAATTCATATAAACAGCGGCTCAGTTCTATTATGGTAAGCTAATATGGTAAGCTAATAAGCCACGTCAGCTAATAAGCCACGTCAGTGCACCGCCCACTACACAACACCGGCAGCCATGATTTATGCCGTAGATAAGTTTGAGTGTCTCCACTGATAAAGATCTACTTTATCTGGTCGTATGGATACTTTAAACCAGGCTAAAGGGCCCCTGAATATTGTTTCAGCTTGACTTATGATAATGTTAATAAAGTTTAATTTGATGGGTTTAAAACCCCACTCGATCTCAAGAGATGGGTTGGCCGAACCCAACTCAAACGCGACATGCGTATCTTAACTCACCTCGATACAGTTGAGTTTGTGCCGGGTTTTTCATTATCAAAGCTCGTTAAATTAGACCAAAGTAGAAGCCTGGATTCAAGTTGTCTTCTTTTTAGTCCAAAATATTTACAACTGAAACATTTAGGCCACAGATTGAGTTACAACTGTTTGGTCCTACAGTCTGGACCCTACATGAACATAAACAGGTTTACTAAATTTCTGTCCAAACGTGATCTGATGCCCTCGTGTACTGCCGGGTCCAAAAAGAAAGAAAAAGAGACAGCGCTCTGTGTTTCAGAGAACACTTTAGACATCACCTCCCTGAATAGTTACTAAGTGTGACTGGCTTGCATTCAGGTGCTTCTGCAACCAGACAGGGCTGTGGACTGTAGAACTAAGAGGCACACATGAGGACACATTTCCTGTACTAGGAAATGGTTGGTGGTTGACATCAGTGACTTCAGGCTAGCTTTAGGCCGGCAAATCAGGAATTCAGATATGCAGCTTGGCAACACGGATTATTTTAAAAAAGCCTGGTCCAAAACAGAAAGCGTCACCTGTACTGTCATTCCTGTTGTGTTTTAGGATATTGAGACATTTTCAGATGCTCATGAATGAAAGTTTTTAAGTTTGTAACTATGTGACTTCTCCGTTCAGACTAGGTCTTTGAATTGTCCCAGTATCTCCGCTGGTTAACAACATACAAAACGAGTGGTAGAGGAAGTCTGATAAAAATGTGCACTTACCAGCAGTCATCAAAAAAAGAGCTGCAATGGTCACAGCAGTCCTAAGATCCATCACAGTGCCAGTGAAAGACGAGACAGACAGACAGGAGGTGAAAACAGACGACACAATCAGGTTACAACGCCAACAACAGAAAAAAAACCTGATGTGAGAGGAAACAGTGCAGAGGTGTAAAGCTCCTCAGTGTCTCTCTCTCTCTGTCTCCATACAGTGAATCACTTCATCCCCGGGCCTGGTGTTGCAGCTTGTGCAGAAGTGCAGATTTCCTCCCTTCAAAGCGAGACAGGCAGAGAGGGGTGGGGAAAATAAGAATGGGTAGATAAGAAGGGAGGAAGGAGGAAGAGGTAGGAGGAAGAGGTGAAGGGAAGAGTTACTAAACGAAATTCATTATTTGTTTTGAGTCATGAGCCTCTGCTGAGTGACTCCGTGGACAAGGTAAAAAAAAAACTGCACCTAAGTGAAAGAATCACACTGGATGTTAAACATGATGCTGCACAGTAGAATATAACAAACAATAGTATTTATTACATATTAAAAACACATTCAGCTCTCCTGTGTGTGGGATTTATTTTTTGCACTGTGAAGTAGAAATTCTACTTGCTATACTTGGATTATAGTTGGTCGTATTTATAAACTTAAAGTGGGACCAAACCCGATCCTTTTCTGTCACAGGATAGCAGATTCAGGTGGATTCTGTCAAACTATTAGTAGTAAAAAAAGGTTTTTACATTTGCTGTGGTTGACTTTTATCCTGAACATTGTCATGACATTTGATTTGACAGTTCGTGTTTGTCCTAAACAGATAAAAAGACTTCCTTCACAAACTCCTGTTTGACTTCTCATTATTAGGACTTCATCCTGCTGGAATTTGAATATAATATTGAAATAGACTGAATGAAAATATACGGTCTGTCCCTCACTTAATGCTAAATTAATATTCTGTTCACTATATCATAATCATCTTGGCTTTTATTTTGATATTTGGTCCCAGTAGCATCTATACGGTCGTAGTTGAACTTGTGTCTGTCCTGGCGCTGCCTCACAGTCTTTATTCATATCTGTGTCCAGAATCTTCCTCTGGTAACGGTAAAGAATTCCTCAGTGGTTGCTGTCCCCTTGACGTCTCCACATGTGGTTTTTAGTGTCTAACTTCATGCAGCCTGAACTGTTCCCTTGTTGCTGCTCTTCACCGACGGATGCACTATTAAAATTATATCGTTGTTTCTACTCAACAATGACTAATCTTTACTATCAACTTTCTACTTGACTTTCTGACTCTATTCTTACTTTGTTTACAGCTGTGGTGACACCTGAATTTCCCCCATATTTTATGTAATGAAATGAATGTAGACACATTTTACTATCTACACTATAATAGCACGTAACAATGTGAAAAAAAAGTCAAACCTCTTTTTAGGCGGCTAAAGTATGCTAATTGTAGGTTTTGTATAAAGCAAAATAAAGACTGTAACATAAAGTATACGTTAGTTGTTTTGTGCTTACAGCTAAAAAAATTTGCTTTGCATAGTATGTTAAAATTATTTCAAAGCTTCAAAGCTATTTTCTAATGTTGCAATTATTAATAATAAATACATAGAGAATACCTATCAGTATATATTTGATAGATACTGTAAACAGACAGTGTTTCACATTCACAATTATGACAATGAGACTACTGATATACACTACTGGAATTGTATTTTTACCCTGAAAGAAGTTATACAAAATAAATAAATATATTAATTTAATGCTTTTCTCTAACAGTAGTGATTTTATGCAAACTTTTATATTGTATAAAAAGACAGTCAAGGCAGCAGGAGTAAGGAAGGAATAAGTGTCCTAGACCCTAGATGTTAAATTACAGTAATGTTGAGATAGGAACCTTTGATTGGTTTGGGAAAAGGGCAGGGACCCCCAGATCCCCATCATCAGTCACATTAAAACTGTCTTACTTAGACTGGCACATTTATTACACTTGATACTTCAATAATTAATAAATGAAGGTCAGACAGACCAAAAGAGATAGTATAGGTTTGTTTTCACAGTTTTCTTGCTTGGTGGTTTGTCCCTCTGATCGACCTGCTGAAACATTTCTTGTATTATGCATTTCATGTTTACCTTTCTGTTAAAACATGTTCAGTTTACCAGAACCAGAACAGAAGAGATTCGCTCTCACCAGCAGCAGATGACACATAGGTGTTTAAAAGGGGTTGTCCCGTTTCATAAGGAAATATTTTAATCATTACTTTTGGTAATTCTGTCTTCGGGGATAACTTGAATATGAGCGGGCATTCAACTATATGAATTGGTAGTGGACTGGTCAGATAGCAGAGTAGGCTTATTGGCCAAGCTTTTTATTGTAGCGCAGATAAAAGATAAAAGATGTATAGTGGTAAAAGATAAGATCTTTCACTTGCTTCAAGACTGGTTAGCATTAAATCCCCACCGAAGAGGCAGCCAAGATGGCTACGGTGCACCGATAAAAAAATCTAATCAAAATAAAACCTACTATCTAAAGATGGAACACTTTATGGGCTGGATACCAGGTTCTTGGGTCCAGACTGAGGCTGGAGCCCACCAGTTAGTGACCATCCATCTATCCACTGTCCTAATCACTAATCACCACCACTAAAAACCACTTTTCCTCTTAAGGGTTCTAGGAGTGCTGGAGCCTGTCTCAGCTGTCATACAATAAGAGGCAGAGTACACGCTGGACATGTCACCAGTCCATCACAGAGCTGACATAAAGAGACATTCACAAAAATTCACATCTTATCATATGGGCAATTTAGATATAATAATAACCCTAACCCTAGCTGTATGTCTGCACTGTGCGAGGAAGCTGGAAAACCCACAGAAAATCCAAACAGGCAACAAAGCCCCCAAAGAAAGTTTGCAAGGCCACTGAATTCAATTCCTTCTTGCTGTGAGGCAACAGTACAAACTATTACACCAGCATGCGACGCTTAGCTGGTGACCACTACCCTATCTATCTATCATAAAGCTTTGTAAGTTTGTTCAGCTCTGAAACTGAAGTCCTCCCCTGCTGTCAAAAAAAGGTTAGTTTAGGTGAATTTCCGAGTCCTGTAAACTCCAGATAATTTTGTGGATGGTGATGTTCAGTTGACATTTAGTCACACGGATATTTCTTACAGACGGTTTTGCTTTCTTTCTACCATCATTTTTACTAAAACTATTATATGTTCATATTAAATACCGAACGTTTCCATCAAACTACCGTCTTCCTCAAACTACAAAAAAGAAGAGTCTCTGAATAGTTTTTACATTCAGTCTGTTAGTTAAAGACAAAGAAAGTTCATTCATTTAACTCAGCATTTCAAGTCAAAGACTCATCAAGTTATTTATCTTAGATATTTAAGTTAACAAGAAAAGCTTAGTTAGTTCCACTTAATTCCTATATAGTGTTTTACAGTGTAACATTTATTTCACACCAAGACACAACTATGACCATAAATTTCCAGCAGGTAGCTTAGTGTGTGGAGCCTTGTTTCTGTAGGAAGAGGGAGTGAAATTTAAATCTTCCTGCTTCTGTCACAGGTAAAATTTCTTCTGCTCCTGACTCATCTCAGCACACTACTCCATCACCTCCGTCACTCTTGTTTTCTCTCATCCTCCACCTCTGCTTTACGGAGCCGTAGAGTCAACAAAAGCCCCACAGACTTTCACCTCCTCCTCTTCCTCTCTTGTTTTCTTGAGAAGATGAAGCCGCCACCATTCAAACCCGTCATCGCACATAAACCCAGGCCACTCGCTCTTCTTAGGACTCACAAGCATTTCATTTAAAATAACCCTGGGAAATGATGGATGTGCAGGGGAGAAAACCTGCACTTCCCATGATGTCTATGAGACTTAAATGTTAACTGACAGACACTCAGGGCTTATAGCTGAATCTCACACACTATGAGGCTGATTGTCCACACACTGACACACAGCTCAGCAACACTCGTTGAGAAAGAAACATTAATAAGGAGCAAAAAGAGCAAAAGTTTCACGGTTCAGAGCAGTGGCTCAAACAGAAAGTTAGGTGAGAGGATTGTTCACTGTGAAAACACCAACTTCTTCTGTCTGTTTTGGTATAAATGACAATTACAAGTAAAAAACCCTCATGCCATGTTGAGGTTGAAGTGTAGTGTAAGCAGTGTGATGATTCTCCTACCAAAACTACAGTGTCACCACTGGTAAGATATTCTTCTGTTTATATGCTTCATCATTTAAAAAAGACACAGCGGTGGTTACAGATTGTAGACCCAGCTCGTGTGTGTATAGGCACAGTAGAAGCATTGGAAGCTAGACTGTGAGTTTGAGCTGTGCTTACGCATTTAACAGATACAAGCTAACATTTGTGTCCACAGCTGATTAAAAATGTGTTGGTTGTACTGATATGTTGACACTGAAAATCAATGCACAGAATTTACATTTATAGTAGAGAATTTTCATCTAAACATTTACAGCTCATACAGTGGATAATTATCTTACACAGTATTACTTTGGATACAGTACTAATGGTATAAGATAGTGTTTCATATAATGTGGAAAAAATTTACGGAGGCAAAGATTTATTCAAATAAGCTTAAGTAATCAGATTAAATTTCCCCCTTTTTAATTTTTATGTGTGGTTGAAAAAAAAAGTTTTCAGTTGTGTGAAATACTGTGTAGTTTCACTTCTCTTGACCTTGAAAGATGATTCATTTGAGAGACAAATTTTAGTTCAGAGTCCTGCCTGTGTGTGATGAGAATAAAATGAAATGTTACTTTGCATACAGTCAAAAGTATAAAACCTTGCTGAACATGTACTGTAAATGTTTTAGCATGACTTATTCAAGTATGTAGTCTTATCTAACATCAGGTTTAATGGCTCTGGTTCCGTGTTAAACCAGCACTAAACTCCTCACGTCATCATGTTACTACTTGCGTCTAAAACATTTCTCACTTCTTACAAAGATCAGTGAATTTAGCAATAATAATAATTCCTGTAGTTGTGCTTCGTCCTCTCTGTCTCCTTCTCTCTGTACCTCTCTACAGGTATCCTTGGCTTCGTAACTGTATATTTCTAGTTTGCAGTTACTGATCTGAACCTGACCAGTATTTTGTCTGCTCATCCTTGTGGTTGTATTTATCTCTATTACCTGTTGTTCTTTTCTCTCTCCTCTATCCACTCACCCCAGTTGCGGCAGATGACCATCCATCCTGAGCCTGGTTCTGCTTGAGGTTTCTTCCGTTAAAGGGAGTTTTTCCTCTCCACTGTTGCCTTACGTGCTTGCTCAAGTGGGACTGTTGGGTTTTCTACATTATTCTGTATATATTATATAATGTGTAAGGTCTTAAACCTTACACTGTAAAGTGTCTTGAGATGACTTTAGTTGTGAAATGCTATATAAATAAAACTAGAACTGGAACTGAATTGAATTGAACTGAAAAACTAATTGATGACAATTTGTAAATATGAATGAATGTGAAACATAATGAAAATTTTTTTTAATCTATAAAATTGTATATTTAATTAAAAACCTATATAAAATAATATATTTCATAATATATAATAATATATCTCCCCAAATTCATATAATTTTTTTATGTGTTTTTACAAAGACTTAAAATAGTGAACACATTTAATAAATAAATAAAAATTAATTCTGTTTTATAGTCAAAAAGCTGGTTTTCATTTGTCCACTTTTCTTGCGAGTTACAGACCATGTTAAATTGTCTGAATTCTGCAGAACCTGTTTGTTGCTGATGCTACTTGAAGGGGATGAAACTAGTAGAAGGTGATGATAGCTGGCTGTGGCATGATGAGGCTGCAGAGTGGAGCGTGAACATCAGAGGATGTGGTTGACGGTGCTGACTAACTCTGAACTACTCGGGTGGTGATGTAGCCTAAACAGGGACGTGCGTCTCACACACACATGAAAGCACAGGACGTTTCTTTTGCAGCTCTCCACAGTCGTCCACAGGCTCACAGGGACACACTCTCACTAGCAAGTTCATGTTTTTAAAAGGACTGTTTCACACATTTTACAAACCATCACTTTTACTCCGATATGTTATGTTATGTTATATGTTATATCAGCTCCACCTTTACCAGCTGCTGTTTTTGTGGACACCATGTCTCCAGTTACGCAGACCTTTGAACGTTCACATTTTACTGCACAAATGTGAAATTAGTTCACAATAAATATTTTCTCCTTTTAAAAAGTTACATCTCACTGATGTGTAGATCGGATGTTTGCATTTCATTGCTACTAAGTAAAGAATTGATTTGTGAGAAGAAGAAATTAATTTGAAAAGAAATCAGATGTTGAAGTGGTTCTCTCTTTAAATCCTTTCATGAATTCAGCTTAACAAGAGCTGAACATTTTGGATTTCTATAGAAACTGTATTTATGAGGCACATGTGGAATCAATCTGGACATTAACTGTACATTATAAACAGTTATAGATTCAGCAGTGTCAAAATAACTTTGTGTTATGTGACTTGTCAGATTGATGCATGTATTAATACAGGTTACTTAAACACAGGTACTTGAACTTCTACTTTAGTATTTACTTTAGTATCTTTTTTTAGGGCAGATGATGTTGTGTTGTATTTAAAGCAAATCTGAGGCAAATGTATGACGTCTCTACAGAGGTGTAAGTAAGTACTGTAAATACATTTATTCAACTTCAGTACTGAAGAAACAGTTTTGAGGTACTTGTACATTACTTGTAATTCCATATTATGTTATATCCACTTTTACGTTTTTACTATATACATAGGTAGATTCTTAGAAAACTTAATCAATAATAATCCAGTATTGTGATAGATAAATCTCGACAGTAAACAAAGTGATTAAAATAGGTGTACAGTTTAAGCTACATTTTTATTAATTACTATAAATGTATAATGTATAGTATTATATTACAAATCACTTACATGATTAACAGCATGAAGCTCAGCACTATTTAATTTACAATGTTTTCTTAGTGAAATGCTTTTCTTTCCCAAGTATTTTAAGTCATTTTACAGCATGTATTTAACTTAAATATGTAATGTGTAAAAACATACTTTTAAGTTATTAAGCTACGGCATCAACTACTAATACGTTTAGCTTAGTTTAGTTTAGTGAAATTTTATTTCAAATGTGTATGTTCATCATCATTACGTATCATCATTTCATTCTCGTTTAAAAAGGAGTAGGTAGAAGTATACACTTATTTGGCCCTACCCCCTAACATCAAGTGGCGCACTTACTTTAGATCACATTAGATTTAGAAACTGGATTTAGTTCACCTATTTACTTTAGTGTCAGTGTAAAATAGTGAATATTATTGTCAAACTGACCCGTCATTTAGTGTGACCTCTGTCACCAAAGGCCACCTGAGCAGATGAGTAAAATCTCATTTTGCTTTTAGGCTTTGATCATTTACCAGAAACAGTGTGCTTCACATGTTACCGTTGGCTGAGTGTCACTCTTTCTGCAGCACATGTTGTGTGGGCGTGTGCACATTAGGTGAGATCGGTGCTGTATAACAACTGGAGCTTGTACTCTTGTATACAGAATGACTGATGACAACTTACCTGCTTAACATAGTAATTTCATTAAGAAGCATATTTAAAACGTTAAAGCAAGAAAACTGCTTTTTTCCAATTAAGCATTTTATACATTTTCATTCACATGAATATTTGGAAATGAAGAGTCAGAGAATGCGAATTTAAATCAACTTCAGGTTTATTATTCACAACCCCCCAAAAAAGGAGAAAGAAAAATCCAAAAGGCTCTTTTAACAATCTACAGTCATTATTATCATCATAGAATTCCTCACCATCAGAACAGATACATCCATCTGAATAATATTAATGCTAGACTATAATAGAACATCTCCCTTGTGCTTCTCCTAAAACACTGCAATACTACTCTTTCAGGTCCTCAGCACATTCCCACCACATCGATCACGCATCTTTTACAGTGGACACGGGGAGCTCGGGGAGCTCGTCGTGCTTGGAGCATGTCAGCATTTGTGTCTGAAGCGGAATCATGTCGAATCTGAGCCAACTGAAGCCAGCCGAGGCGCTGCTCTGCTTCTGTTCCTGTGTGTGTGTGGGGCGGGGGCCGGGGGCAAGGGGGAGTTCAAGGTAAGACACAGGTGGTTAACAGAAGTAGAGAGAATGATCCGAGCACCATGAGTAAGACACAACATGAGCAGGCCTTTTATTCTTCATCAGTGACTCATCCTTGCAACACAGTCAGCATGGTCCAGTCAGCCCCCTGCTTTATAAAGACTTCATAAAGGCTTATTAATGGTTAATTCATGTTTACACATCGGTTATAACCTGTTAATAACAAATGTTATTTACTTTCCAATATAACATGTTACCAACTGACTTCTCCCATTGTAATGCTTTATAATCATTTATTAACCATGAATAAGGCCTTTAGTTACAGCTTGTGAACTGCTGTGGTCTGTGTCTATGATCCATCATCCTCAGACAACAACTCTTCTTCATCTCTTCTCCCCTCAGACCTCGCAGCATGTTGCTTTGCTCGCTGCCTGTCTACCAGTGAGCCACAACACCTTCTGCTAAATAAACGTCTCATCCAACACATTATTCAACAAGATTTGTACATTTGTAACATACTGCAGCTGGGATGCATTCATACTGAGGCTATGCTACCAGTAACAGCTCTACAGCAAACGCAGCAGACTGTGATGAATCGCATCTTCTGACACTTGTTGCTTATTACATGTTCCTATACTGAGCCCTGTTCACCACAACATTAAAACCACCAGGTGGTGCTAAAGAGCTGACGCACAGGTTTCCAAACTGCATTCTACGCTCTTAGTTTGGAGATATGAATGGTATTAAACCTCCCTCTGCCTTCTCTATTTTAGAAAACTCCTCCAGATGATGTCAGTGGGAAGGGTGTTTCTCAGTTTAGACAATGTCACCTGGAGGAGTTTTTCAGCTAGAGGAAGATAGATATTTTATTTTGGGGAAGGCAGAAGGAAGTTTCATATTTTCATTTGTTACTCAAATCAGAGCCATAGCAAGCAGGTTGAAAACCAGTGAAGTCAGCTGTGTTACTTCCTACATCTTCCTACAACTTCCCTTCAGTGAATCCCTTGTTTTCTTATTCTGTGCTGTTTGTAGCAGTACAGTATTTTAGAGGCTGGGATCAATTTGCATTCAGTTCAATCACTTCGAGACACAGCTCGTCTCACTGACAAGAGGAATCTCCTGATATTTAACACTTAATGTGTTGTACTTGAACATACAGCATGTATGTCACAATATTGGCACTTATGATTAGCACCTGAATGCTACGATGGTTGTCTTATAGCTAGTGATAACACTAATACAAAAAGTGCTGTTGAGTGCATTAACACAAATTTAGACAGGGGGACCTACTTCTAAAGATCATTAAATGACCTTCCTACAGTGTAATTTCAATGATTGTATCTGAATTGATTGAACTGACACACAACTGATCCCCGACCTTTATATTTTACACTCCATTAAACTATACAGATCAAATGTCTTCTCATTGAGAGTGTGAACTTAAAGAAATAAAACTATATTCTTCTGGTAATCATTGTCAAGCATCAGTTCATGTTCAACAAGCAGAGGAGGAGGAGAGTGATGGAGAGGAGGTGAGGACAGAGGAGGGGGATAGGGTAGCTGGCGGCAGCGATGAAGCTTGTGGGACGACAGAGGTTAACGACAAAGTTGGAACAAAGAAGTGTTTGGTTGTGTGTTGATTTCAATTGCTCTGTGAATGCCAGAGACTCCAGCAGGGATCATTGTCTCCAGTCAGCGTGTTCCTAACCCCCCCCCACACACACACGCACAACTCCATCAAACTATCTACAAGTCACTGCCAACTCCTCTAAAACACACTTATCTGGCTGGCTCTCAGCACAAAAACACCATGCCTTATCAGTGCAGTGGAGTGGTTTTGCTGGAAATGAAGCAAACTCCTCAGAGTCATAACTAATAGGACTCTGGATTTATATTTACTGGGCAGGTGGGTGGGGAGGAAATGTTTAAAGACTGCTTCCTTAAAGCTGCACTTTTTTTTCTTTATTATTCACTTTAGGACAGTGGGTTAGATGACTATGTGTAATGTAAAAGGTGTCTCTGTAGGTGACGTGCTCACAGAGAATTAACAGCAGGATCTGCAGTTTTTAAAAAGCTTTTTTTTGGCTCATGCTGTTCATTTTCCAGCTAAACTTCACTTTATTAAACCTTCTTTTAAGCAGCAGCTGCTCACAGTCATACGAAGGCTTAGTGTGGTTTAAAACAGACTCCACCACATGTGGCCAGATATGATACAGCTTCTTGACATTTCCAGCAGCTCTTTAGGTGTTAGTGCCTCTCCTGTACACAACAGAAACAACATGTTCTGATTCTGACAAGAGAGTGAAGCTGCTGCCAACGTCCTCTGTCAACGTTAAAGACGAGGAAACAAAGTGGTATCATCGTCACAAGGTCCTTTCTGGAATTACAGGTGGCTCCTCTGGTCCCTCTCCAAAGGTATCATGAAATTCACCTGCCCTCTTATCACCTGCCACATTAGTAGACAGATAAACCAGGCAGCTACAGCCTAAAATCAAACTTTAGAGCACCACTGTGTGACAGCTGTTCACGTCTCCTTTTTAATAGCATTTTCTGAGCCCTAGTGATGAAAGTAGGACAGTAACCCTCCATAATGAGCCTTTTCCACAGATTCAGACACTTAGTGGATACCGATGAAGTGTTACAAGGAGTGATTTCTGTCTTCTATTTGTTGTAATGGGGAGTGCACATGTGTGTTTTTAAGGACTTACTGATTGCCAAATAGCAACACACACACACACAATTTTGAAATGGAAGGAGTAAGGGAGAGGGGGGGGAGTCAGTGCATGAAGGGTCAGATACAAGTGTATTAACATTTAAACACAACGCAACAACCTGAGACTAGAGTGGGGGGAGTTGGTTGGTCGTAGGGTGACACGGAAGGGGAAAAGGAAAGACAGAAGGATGAAGAGATCAACAGACTGATATTTAGAGAAAGAGAAATAGTGCAACAAAGATAAGTAAAGCGAGAGACCTCTTGAATCTGGGCGAAACGAAAGGTAGAAAAGGTAAAACGACAAGAGGAGGGCGGCAAAGAATTAGGGTAAGAAGAGAGAGAGGAATCAGGGAAGAAAGAAGAGAAGGTAGGCAGGGAGGAGAGAAGGGGGAGACAGCAAAGAAGGGAAGAATTGAGATGGAGGAACAGTAGTGCTTTCAGGAGTACGGCTGTGGAACTCCATATCCTGGTCTGTAGATGGGTCTTCCCGTTGGTGACGCAGAATTGGAATAGGCAGGCCCGGCCGGGTAGCTGTAGCCGCCATAGCTGTAGGTGGCCGGGTAGGGTGCAGGGCCGCTCTGTGGAACGCTGGGCGTGTACTGGCCAAAGGCTGAACCCGGGTATGGGGAAGGGAAGGCGGGCTGGGTCGGGTAAGGGCAGGTGACTGAAGCCGGAGGCTCGAATGCCGGCCTGGTGCTGGAAAAGCTCCCTGCTGGGGTAAAAGATGAGCCGGAACTTGGGTACGGAGGGAACTGTGACGGCGGATTGGCCGGGACAGAGCCTGCTGCTGCCACTGCTGCTGTGGGGGGAGGGTTGGGAGGGGAGACAGGGTAGGGGCTGTAGGGGAGGCCAGAGGAAGCTCCTGCACAGGAGGCAGCTGGCTGGGAGGCGTTTTGGTAACTGGAGGACTGAGGTTTGGAGTTCGGCTGCTGCTGATTTGTTGTTGTTACTGTTGTCGGCGGTTGATTCCATGGTGAGGGTGTGGTGGAGGGGTCTGCTGATGATGTCATGGCGATGGGATTGCCCTCATTCTTCTGACGTAAGATTTCCTGGAGTTTCTCTATCCGCACCCGTCTCGTGTGAGCGAGGGAGCGCAGAGAGAGGAAGCGGTCGAGGAATGAGTCCAACGGCAGCGAGCCCTCCAGAAACTCATCAGCCAGAGTCTGCAGACAGAAACACAGACAACTGGTAACTGCTCACTGCTGAGAACATCATACTCCTGCGAGTACCAGACTACTAAACAACTAAAACCAGTTTTTCAACACAATTTCCTCCAACCATGCCTCAGGTGTCAGTTCCAGTTCAGAGCCGGTTTAACTTGCGAACATTCGAAGAACTGCTTTGCTTTTCCACAGACTAGAGAGTCACCACAGAGCCATGTCATTACATCACTGTACACATTTTTACAAGTGTTGCTCCTGACTTAACGAACCTTCATTAGCATCCAAACACGACAATGCATTTGTGCTACTCATTGTTATTGCTATGGGCGACAATCTTATTTACACTGAACATAAGATGTTAATGCTAGTCTTTCTTAGCCTTTAGCCTTATTTTTGCAGTTAAACAAATGATACATCAATTTAAATCTTTACAGTAATGTGTAAAAAAAACGTTTTCAAAAGAGTCAAAATAGCTGGCTTGGTGGCAAAGGGGTCTATGAGTCCTGATCTTAATCCAACAGAGGATCTGTAAAAAAAGACCCAGAGAACTGGAGCAGTTTAAACACTTTTTACTTTAAATTAACAAATGTAAACTGTGCCTGGTCTATGAAAACTTTATCAGTTACTTTTTTTCTTTTTTTGCACATTAGGGCAGCAACACCTTTAGCCATGTAGAGTGTACTATATAAACTCACTGCAATACACATCATTTCCAGACAGGAAGAGTTTCAGAGGCAACTGAGATGATCAGTTTTTTATAACAAAGAGACTCAGCTTGTTTTTTATGCAGAGCCACATACATAGGTCTACAGAGCAAGTGTGTTATAAAAGACTACAGTATATTGTAATTGTGATGGTGCTGCTAATATAAGAGGTTCCATCGTGATGCGCCACATTATTTTCAGAACAAGCAGCCAATAACTGCCATAGCTGTTTGATATATGAACTCCTAAACTAGCCAGTCATTTGTTGCTTGTCAGCATACATAGGGTAAATATTGTTCGTCATCCTCTTCCAAGGTTATTTGTCACTTTGATGACCTCCTTCCAGCTGTTATATTTGCAGCCTACTCAGTGAATAGATTGTGCTAGTACTGGCTAAAACTTAAAGATCTGAACTTGGACATAAATACATTCCACATTGTTTGTATATACTGTATATCTCAGTGTTGAACAGTTGAGCACTCACCTCTGACTCCGCCTCCGTTTTGCTGCCCTCTGCCTGTAGTCTGGAAAGCAGTGCCTCTGGAGACACCTGCCCCACCATCCCATCTGAGTGTGTGGAGAAGAGCAAGAGCAGGGAAGAGACAAAGAAAAAGAAGAAAGACTATGTCACTGTGAGTGAGTGTGTCTAACGGGTGGTCTAACAAATCACCACCAGTCTACAAATGATGACATTTGTTTCAAATGGTCACATCTTATAGAGCAATAAGTTGTTGGAGCATTTAATCAACCTGAAGTCAATCAACTACAAACAAAACCTCTGCAACCTGCATAAACTGTCAGAATATAAAACATGTGAAATCTTTTTAACACCTGGACAAAGGAAAATTGATAAACATCAGAGATTTTATGAATGAGTGAATAAAAATAGTAAATTCACTACTTTATTCTGTACAATAGTATATCCAATCTGTATTACATCCTATTGCACTTTATACCATTCTGCAATGTTCTGATTGGGTTTAGTATGTTTGAATATGGTTTTATTTTGCATGTGTTGAAATTCTTTATTTGCCTTTGAAGAGATATGTGAAGTCTGGGAGTTTCCCCAGACATCTACCAGGTTAATTAGGGCTCCGCCTCCTATATGAAACCGGCTCCCAATTCTCTTAATTACATCCACGTTTCACTCTCTTGTGTCTTTTCGTTGTGTCATAGTTCCCACCCAAGATACATGAAGGGATGCAAGGAAAAGATGCAAGAAGAGAGGAACTGCGGAAACAGGTTTTTTACTCTATTTGTTTACTTTCTGGAACATTAAATATGAAGAATTAATCATTAACGTTTATGTCAGAAATACTCTGATAATGAACAAAACTTAAAAACCTGACGAGTCACACTGTGGGCAGCAAATTGAACCTCATTTTGAAGGCTATATGAGTTTACATTTTGGAAAGCTAAGTACACCAAATGAACTATACTGACACAATCCTCGCTTGTGAGCCCCACCTCTCAGAGAGCAGTGTTTTCTGTAGGTTTCTCTGACGGCCTCTAGCTGAGAATATCTCTCTACCAGCAGCTCCTTCTGTGACTCCAGACGAGGCTTCACATCCAGGTTTTGCTCAGCCAGGCTGCGATTTGAAGCCAGTGCCATCTCTCTCTCCAGCTGGATGTTCTGGATCTGAAGTAGAAAAAAAACAGGCATAAGACAATAGAAGCTTTGCACTGTAGGTGATTTGTGGATTCCACTAAATGGTTTTATCATTTTAGCTTTTGCAGTGCAAATATCATTCTGTAGGGTTTCAGGTGGGATATAGCTTCAATACTTCATTGAGCTTCATGCAAGAACATCTTTGTATTTTTCTTCTACTTTTCTCTGTGAAGCTTGTTTGTACAATTGTTCCAAGTCAGATTCGCTAAACTCTAACTGCACAATCTTGTTTAGAGAATATCCCAGTAAAACAGGTGGAGCTCCCTGTAAGGTTTTAGAACACAGGACAATGTGTATTCTTAAAATACATTTGACAAACATGCTGAATGTCCAAACGTCAGCCTCTTCACTTTTCTTATAGTTACACATTAGCTCAATTTTGAAAGCCCATAATATGTCCATGGTATGACCCCTTACCTAGACATCCTATTTCTAAACTACTTCTAAACAGAAATAAAGGTACAGTGTCTTTAGTTTTCTCACACTAGCTAATGTTCACCCTGAACCTGACTGTAAAAACATGATGCTTCTTGTAAACCAGACCACCAGCAGATTCATTTGAATTATCTCCACACAAGCTGCATTTTATGGGGGACTCTGGACCTTCATTCATATGATATGGGAATAAAGTAGCTGTGAAACTGTCACAACGTCTAATCATAACAATAACCATTCTGCTTTTAAATGACCGATCTTCAGTAGGCATTTCAAAATGCCGGAGAAGGATCCTGGTGGCTAGATGCTGGAAACCCCCTCACTCCCTTTTCATTGGACCATGGATTTTTTTCCAGGTCTGTTGTACTTGGAGTTGTCCACCATTGTGTAAACCAGTGTTTCTCATCAGGGGGCGTTACCACCCCCCAGGGGGCATTCGAAAGGTGCTTGGGGTGCTGGGACCGAAGCAGCCAAGAGGGGGGCGATCAGATGAAATTGGGGGGGTGTTGAGTGCTGTTAATCATCAAGACTTTTCACACATTACTACATTTGATTTGGTTCAATTCAGTTTATGAGTTTGTAACATTGTAGCATTTTCGGTTTGTCTCTCACACAGAGAAAAATCCAAACGTAATAAAATGCGTCACTTCAAACCACATGAGAACATCCTCTCTGCTTGTTGGTCAGATGTGTCGCTGTCGTAACAACAAAAGTAAATACAGGAAGTAGATCCTGTGTTGTAGATTATTGCATGTCTCTGTGATATGGGAGAAACAATCACACGATTTATGTTAACATGGTTCGGTTGTCCTCCTAGTCAGATCTTTACTTTACTTTGCTTGGCAGACGCTTTTATCCAAAGCGACTTACAGGGAGCTAGTGTTGAGTGTCTGGCTCAGGGACACACCTGGTTAAGGATGGGCTAGGAGTCAGGCTGGGATTCGAACCTGTGACCTTCTTCATCTCAGTCTGACGCTTAACCCATTAGGCTACCAGGCCTAATGGGATCTCAGGACAGACAGTTAGCCAGGACTTCTTCTCATACCAGTGACTGGAGAAAGACAGAGTGTAATTTCTCCCTCTGTCTTGTGTTATTTATTTTATTTTGATGTCCAGCTGGTTAGGTCCAGAATCTTTAATCCTCTTCTGTGGAACGGTTCAGTTTTTAGCACCTGAATTAGCATTGACAAAAAAACACTCCTCCAGTTGACTGTAAACAAAACACATGCTATGCTGTGAATTTACCTTCGAATTTGTGGGTCAAGACCTGAGACGTCAGTCTTGTGGGAGGCTTTGGGCGCAAAATTTTGCACCCCAAGGTTCTCCTATACTTTTTATTGGAGGGGGTTCCAGTGCGCATGCACCAGTTATGGCGTAGATCTATGATAAAGATTTTTGCGCCCCAAAGGAACAGGAAATACGTCACACGACCATTTAGTTGCGATAAACGAGTGGGGGGGGGGGTCTGTGAGATTTCACTGGCCAAGATGTATTTGAGTGCTGAACAGGCGTTTTTCTGTTAAATGTGATGTGTTCAATGACTGTAACAAATGTAGATTTAAAATATTTAAAACTTTTAAAGATAAGATTTTTTTTTAGAATGGGGGTGGGGGGGCCTTCAACAGCATTGGGATGACGTAGGGAGGCGTTCAGTCAAAAAATATTTTAGGCTGTATTCACACTAGGCTAAAGCCCAGTCCATTCTGTGCTCAGGGTAGTGTTTGCTGGCCCACATAAAGAAGTGGGCTTGGGCACATGTCAAAGCAAGCAAAGGGCAGGGGGTGAGTTAGGACAATTGTGCTTAGGCACAGTGTAGGGCAACCATGACTAGTGTCAGAACGACCTTAGTTGGATATGTCCTCCCTCTCATCAATCAATCTACTTATGTAGATATTTGTCTCATCCATTTCACTATTTTAGTTTTCTGTTCGGTTGTTTTTGTCTTTCATTCCTGTGTTTCTGAAATAATGTCCAAAAACAAAGTATGATGGTAAATGAAATAGATCGTAAGTAAGGATTTTAAAATAGAACAAAATAGTTAATGGTTATAGTAATGTCAGACTGTTTTAGTAAGAGTAGAGGAGAAGGGGAAATGCAGTTCCTCCTGAGGACAATCAACTGCTTTGTTGATTTTTTTCTTATAATGAAGAACAGAGATTTAGTTTTACTTACAATGATCACATCAGTGTTCATGTGTTCCTCTAAGGTGCACTGATGGAATAAGAGAGTTAAAGCATCAGCACTGTCAAGTACTTAGCAAAGTCAAAGTAAAGCTATAATCTTCAGGAATTTACATATTTTAAAACTACAGTGACACACTACAACATCAATCTCCTTCTTCTGAGTACTTTGTCTACTATTTGCGTTTTTATGATGTCTTTTGTCTTCTAAAACTGAGGAAACTAACATGGACACCTGCACAAAAACCCTTGAAATTCACCAAGAGCCCTAGAGTTAGAAGAGCTGTGACACTGGGGGTTCAAAAATAAAAGCGGATCATGTGATTCATGTAGCCTTGAATAGTTCCAAAAGGTGAGACATCCACTGAGAAAAGCAAGATTTACCAACAAGGACCAAGCATTTTACAACAAAACCAAGTCAGTATCAAATATTATAGACATTTTTCCTGGCAAGTAATTATTGAAAACTGTTAGCTAACAGTAGCTAACTAGCTTAACATCTTAATCTGTTATTTTTGTTTGGTATGAGCAAAAATTCTGTAAAATAAAATGTCAATATTCTGCAATAGTTGTTGCTAAATCAAAAATATAACAGATGACATAATCCTGGCTGATTTCAACTACTCACCTTATCATCACTCTCCTTCTGAATCCACTCTGAATTCACCTGCTCTAGAGTAGGCATGTCTTTCAGTATAGGTTTCCATAGCGATCGACCCCAGTTATAATGGAGCCCAGCTTTGTGGTGCCAGGAAGCCTGACTAAAGCAGATAACCCAGTAATCTCATTGTGTGGTGCAGGCCTCTGTTATGTGATCTCAACAGACTAATAAAACTGATTTGATTTGATTTTATGGAAGTTATGGGTTTGGAACTAGAAACCAAAATGTTTATTTATTAGTATGACAGTTGGGTGGTTTGTATCATGTATTTTAACCACGCTGAGAGGCTCAACACACCTGCAGTACTTAAGGACATCTAAATCTACTTCCTGCCTCCTCAACTTTTATCTAAGAGCCCAGCCTCTCTGAAGGCCAGATTGGAAAATGGCAGCCAAATGGAAAGTAAAGCATCGTTTGTACCTCGTCAGACTCCAGAGCCATAGCCTCCACCCTCTCCGGGTTGTCCAGGAGCTCCTGTAGCTCTGATTGGCTCAGTTCCTGGAGCTTCTCCATTTGATTTGCCAGGACGGCTGTCCATTAGAAAGGCATCAGGAAATAAGAGTTAAAAACAATGTTAGGGAACATGAAAGTGAGAGAGACAGTGAGGCGTAACTTCTGCACTTTCGGTTCATAACTCATAATAACTTACTGTTAATAACTGACTCATCCGGCCATTGTTGACAACTCAAGACAAAACAAGCCATGCCACCTCCCACCATAAAACAACAACTATGTAGGTGCTACATGCCAAATATGGGCCTATATCGACAACAGGAGTGATAGTAATACATTTAGAGAGGAATATTTTGTTGACAGATAGCTAAGAGCTCGCTAGCATTAAAGTCATTCTAAACATACAGTTGGGGGTGAGTGTAGGCCACAGAGCAAAACAAGCTGTTTAAACGAATACCGGTAACTAGCAGTTAAGAAAAGAAACGGTTGAAAATAAGCTGTTACTTACACGATGCTAGCAAACCAAATTCAGCCTGATACTGAGCGGTGGTGACATCCAACACCACCTCTTTATTTCCACTGACGTGACACGTCCTCGGGATCTCCGACCTGTCCTCAATGAACGCACCTCAACGAAAATCCACCGACTCTTTCTCGACAGTAACGACAGGTAGCTACTCGGCGACGTCCAATGTCGCCTGACGGTTCCGCGTTGAGCGATCTGATGACAACAACACTCCGTATGATCGCAATGTCAGACACTCAGCTACCGTCAACTTCGATGGAAGCCCAGCGACTTAGCGATCAAAAACGATGCCCAGAATGACGCCTTTCTTTCCTGACGACCACTGATATACGTCTCGGTATTCCGATAACGCTTACTTCAACAAATACACTACTCCAGTCGACAGAGTGTGTCGGAAAAATGCAAAATATTCGCTAAAAATAAGAAAGTTTCACTCCTCACTGACAGAAACCGCCGCCATTTTAGGAACGAACCAGGTTCGGTGGTTTGTTGGGGGTGTTCCAAGAAAACAGAGACATTTTAAAACAGCACCGGCGAACTGACACGAACTCCCTACATATCTGTAAACGTTTTATATTATTACTGGTGATTAGTGATTGTCTGTACAGGCGTAATAAAGCTAACCGTGGTCGTTTCCCCTCTGGTGTCCCCTATATGACAGAGTAATGGTACAGTCCGTGCTCAGCTGATATAAGGGAAACCCCTACGGTATGTGACGGTTATGTTCCAGCCAGTGCTGCCAGTGTCCCTCCAACATCCTGTCAATGGTTAAACAGCTGTCGGCCTGCTCTGCTGTGTTCTGCTCACATGCAACATGCTACTGAAGCATTCTCTTATAAGGCACCATTAGAAGCCGCATTATAATCTACAGTTACTGGCTCTATTAAGGGTAATACACCCTTTACTAAAGCTGTATAGGTGTCTGATTCATGAAAACAAGTCTTTACTGGCAGGCTACGGAAAATCCTTCGTTTGCTTGATGCTCTGACCTTATAGTCCTTTTATTCATCAAGGAGACCTCCTCAATAGACTTCACTTCTGGAAAAGTCCATGTAACTCATTATTAACATTTCTCTGCACAATTATACAAAAAGAACCAATTCTTAAAACACACACACACACACACGACTAGCTACTTATGAGTTGTAAAAAACTTAAAGGGCAGCTTCACAGATTTTCAACATCCTTCCCATATATATATGTATAAAATGAAAACTAGAAGACTTTTAAATCATATAAGCCAATAGTTCATTCACAACAGAACATAGACAACATAACAAATGTTCAAACTAAGAAATATTACAAATGTATGCACAAAATGAGCTCATTTCAAATTTGATGCCTTCTACAAAAAAGTTGGTGCGTTAATAGATATCAGGTCTGTAACATGATTAGCTATAAAAGGGACGTCTTAGAGAGGCAGAGTCTCTCAGAGATAAAGTTGGGCAAAGGCTCTCCAATCTGTCAAAGAGTGTGGAAAAAGATTGTGGAAAACTATAAAAACAAAGTTCCTCTACATCAAATTCCAAAGGTTTAGCAAATCTCATCATCTACAGTGCATGACATAATGAAACGATTCAGAGAAATTGGAGATATTTCTCTGTGTAAGAGACAAGGCTGAAGACCTTTATTGGATGCCCGTTGTCTTCGCGCCCTCAGACGACACTGCATCACTCATCAGCGTGATTGTGTCAATGACTTTATTGAATGGGCCCAGGATTACTTCCAGAAACCACTGTCTGTAAACACAATCCACCGTGCCATCTGCAGATGCCAACTAAAGCTAAAGTAAAGCTCTATCATGCAAAAAGCCATATTTGCGGTGCAGAAGCGCCGTCGTGTCCTGAGGGCCAAGACTCATTTAAAACGGACTGTTTCAAAGTGGGAAAGTGTTCTATGGTCAGACGAGTCCAAATTTGACGTTCTTGTTGGTAATCACGGACGCATCTCTGATGGTACGGAGGTACATAAGTGTGTACGGTATGGGCAGCTCGCATGTTTTAGAAAGATCTGTGAATGCTGAAAGATATATAAAGGTTTCAGAGCAACTTATGCTCCCCCCGAGACAACGTCTATTCCAGGGAAGGCCTTGTGTATTTCAGCAGGACAATGCAAAGCCACATGCTGCAGCTATTACAACAACAGCAAATTCCAACACAAAAACTCCAGATACTCATAACCTCAATGCCCAGACGTCTCAAACTGTTTGAGATGCTACACCGTGGTAAACATGCCCCTGTCACTAATTTGAGACCTGTAGCAGGCATCAAATTTGAAATGAGCTCATTTTGTGCATAAGATTGTAAAATTTCTCAGTTTGAACATTTGTTATGTTGTCTATGTTCTGTTGTCAATAAAATATTAGCTCATATGATTTGAAAGTCTTCTAGTTTTCATTTCATACAAATGTGGGTTGTAGTTTGGGGAGTACATGAATATAAATTATATTGAATTTCTCTGCTTCAGGCTTAAAAAGACCTCCAGCCGATGTTATCATGACAACCACAAGTACAACCTCCATGGTAAGAGCAATCCCTCTGGATGATGTCATGTGGAGGATTGAACAAGCTTATTAAATAGGCTGCAAATGCCAGTGGAGTCCCCCATTAAAATAATCAAAACGTGGGGAGAGCACACAGTGAATGTGAAATGCTGATGGTAAAAGCTGTTCCTGTTCTGTTCTTGGTGCCTAGTGCTGTGATTTTGCTGTGCTGTGTTATAACCTGAATGGTAATTGCTTGTGTGATTGTGTGATAAAAGTGCCTGTGAAGTAAAAGTAAGTGAAGTTTTTACTTGTAGTTAGCCTAAACTGTTTTGTTCTATTCAACACTACATCATCTTTCACATAAGCACCTTAATGTTCTCTCTTTCCAAAGAAAGACAGGAGAATATTTCGAAATTTTCCTTTTTAAAGTGGTTAGGAAGCAGTTTTTTCTAGGCTGTCATGGAAACACTTGCAACACATCCTGTCAGAGTGAGCATAATGAACGGAAAAACACCATCAGTGTTAGACACATTTTATTAACAGTCAACATAGACACACCCTATGTGTGTATTTTTGTACAAACAGGGTCTGGACGCACCTAAGCGGTAATGTATTACATAATTCAGTCCTCACCAGCGTATATACAGAGACTCTCAGTCTTTGCAGAAACTCTGTGCACCACATAACACAGTAACAAAGTAATGCTTCTAAAATGATTAATGCTTTGACATTCCAGTCCAGTCAGTTTTCCCAGTACAACTTCCTATAGCCTATGCCTAAAGAAAAAGAGCACAGAGACAGTAAATCTAATAAGTTATTGTTTCCTATTCCCTTGGGACCAGGCTCCATCTGTTGATAACCCTGTTCTTAAGGAGAGTTCTCTCCTCTGGAACCAGCTCCCAATCCAGGTTCGGGAGGCAGACACCCTCTCTACCTTTAAGACTAGGCTTAAAACTTTCCTCTT
>JAUYWH010000001.1:24080153-24099509 GCA_034779795.1 Ctenopoma multispine
TTACACTGTAAAGTGCCCTGAGATGACTTATGTTGTGAATTGGCGCTATATAAATAAAGTTGAATTGAATTGAATATGCTACATAACTGACCTTAGTGTGGACCGGTGCTGTCAAAGCTTTCTGTGACACAGACTCACAGTACTGCTAGGCTGGTAATAGAAAGATATTCCCTTCTAAAGGTTTTTGAGCAAGGCACAGTCTTGCAGCCAATCAGAGAAGGTCAAAGTCTACGAGTCACATATTCATATCAAAAGGGTACCATGCACTCTATGAGATGCCACGGTTAGTGCCTAAAAATGAGAAGCTGCTAGCTGAATATTATGAAATGTGTAAAAGGTACAGTACTGGTTAGGTTTAGACACCAAGACATCTGGGTCAGGTTAAGGCACTAAATAAACATGGTTAGGTTTAAAATACTAAAAATATTTGCCTCCTGGGGGAAATGTCTGTTTTGTTGATCCATCCACCCCAATTACACACTGGCCTGTGGGTTTAAATACTAAGTGGTCGTGTAATGTTTAACTCCAGCTTCTACAGGGCATCAAAACAGTAATGCAAAGATATCAGTCACCGTTTGCTGCTGCAACAGACAATAAAGTGATATTTGACAGGAGGACAGTCTTATGAATAACATCAGAATTTTGCAAACTTGAGTGTGTGAACACTTTCTGTCATTTGAAAACTTCTCCCCACCATACAGTCTAACCACAGTTACACAATTTTTGCTGTATCTGCAATATTCTAGCGCTTAACAACGCCTTAGCATGTTTTTTCTTCTTGACAAGTTTATCTTATCAGGGCTCTTAGTTGGAAGTAACTCATGGTTACAGAACCTGAATTGTAATTGCTTGTGTCTCCTTGTAAGTCGCTTTGGATAAAAGCGTCTGCCAAATGAACTAAAGTAAAGTAAATATCACACTGGACATGTTCTGCATTATTTTAAATAAGGAGCTCAGAGCTTGGATACTTCTTCTTCTGTGTTGTTTTTACACACTGTTTATGTGTATGTGTAAGTTACATGTTTGAGTTAAAAGGCAGCAGTGTTATAAGTAGAGTTTCCTCTGAACAGCAGGATCAATATGGGTAGCAGCCAGATCACTGCTTTTCACATTACAGTTCTGACATTGTTATGTACATGTGTAGATCTTGACTGGGACCATAGTGTG
Source organism: Ctenopoma multispine (assembly GCA_034779795.1). NCBI lineage: Eukaryota > Metazoa > Chordata > Actinopteri > Anabantiformes > Anabantidae > Ctenopoma > Ctenopoma multispine. Next base: position 24,081,321 of record JAUYWH010000001.1, read on the forward strand.
AGAGCTCTAAAACACAAATTGATTGTATTGGTACAGTAGCTATGATGTAAATGTTGTATAACGTGCATATGGCAACTTAGACAAACTGTTCTCTCACCTCACATTGCCTTTGTTGGGGAAAAATGGTACCAGAAAATAACTTTCTATACCAGCATGTGCCAGTAGTCTGTATTCATCATTCAGAAAGCATAAATTATATATTATATACATTATAGCTACTTCTAATCCAGAATATGTCTCATGAGAAGTTTTAAATGAGGCTGGGATCCATTTTTTTTATCATGCAGTGACTCACTAAACTGAACAACCAATCAGAGTGGTCCCGCTCACTGATAGGTCCATTACAGAGCAGAGGTGTGAACAATGAAGAGGGCAACAGACTCTCACCGTTGCATGGATGACATGCATTGTGTAGTGTGTGCTAAATGCACGATCACATATATACATTTACTGGAGAATTAGAATGAAGCTGCTGACAGTTGAGACAGTCAGAATAAAAATCAGGTACTCACAAGAATTCCTAAAACAAGTGGCAATATAAAGAGTTTTGGCAGAGACTGATCAGTGTGAATAAGCGGGACACAGAGCACCAACTGGAACAGCCCCAACAGGATGGTCACCACCTGCACAGACACACACACATCCGACATAACACGCTGCTGAACCATCATTAATGTGAAATTAGACTTGACATTCTTGTGTTGTCATTTGTGGTGAGTTGTGCCTTGATCTTACCGCAGCAGCTTCAGGGTCAAACCAGGCATAGGGGCGGTGTAACCTAGAGGCCGGCATTGTTCTTTCAGGAGACATGTTAACTGCAAAACAAAAGCAAGTGGTTAGTAATCAAACCAAGAACATCCCACTGTATATTACAGGCTCCATACCCCTTCATGAAATTTCACTCCATGATCTACAGCCAGGTAAACTCTGCAGCACCGTTCAGTCCTCAGACCCATTGCTGCGTTTAGCATCAAACAGACTGTTCCTGTTCCCAGCACATAAAATAGTGATGTTTTGTGTCCTTTGGCACTTAAGATCCATGAAGCTATTGTCATTCACATGGCAAGTGAAACAGCTTCCAGACAGTGTGTATGTACAAAGAACAAACACAGCTGCACATATCCCAACTCCAACCACCTGCCTGATGCATCTCTGCATCTGTTTGCAGAGCTGTTGTTGTCATTCTTCACTGTGATTGGTTAAGTTTATTCAGACCAATCAGATTAGTGCATATTTATTAATTACAACACCCTCCAATCTATATTCAACTTTAACTTTGTACACTTTACCTTTGTACACTTTACCTTTGTACACTTTGTGCTGCTGCACTTCTAAAATAGGAAATAGAGACACACTCTGTGCACCCAATACAGCACTTCATGTCATTGTGTCATTAAAATGTATCCCTATCTTATGTTTCCCTACACAAATGAGAAACTGCAGGTTCTATTTAAAACAAACTTTGTATCTGAAGGCATGATAGATTATTTGTCTAAAGTGATTTTCAAACAACATAAGAACAAAAGCTAGACGTGATCCAAACTGAGAGTGTATCCGCTTTAAACAAAGTGCTTTGCAAGGCTTCCTTCATTCACCTCAATATACCTACAGTATTCCATTTGTATTACTCAACACATTCACGATTTCCTGTTGTTTATCTGTATTATAAAACTAATACTAGAAATAGATTTTTGTAAGATTTTAATGATGATAATCATATGGCTTCCCACTCCTCCACATGTGAAACTTCCTAGATGTGCCACTTCCTCCCAGGCTGCAACAACATCGAAGTCTGAATAAAATATTAGTGTGGGAAATATCAGAGTGGTATTCAGACATGGTGGCATCTGATAGCAGACAGAAAACACTGATTGTGTTTTGGCTCTTTGCTATCGCACCATAACAACACAAACAGATGAGTGGATGTAACCAGACTGTATGACTTTCATGGTCAGTGTGAGGAAGAAGCAGACTGCAGAAGACTTGAAGGGACCCAAAGAACAACAGAGACATAGCACATGATCATGAGATGCACCAGTGGAGAAGGCAGAGCATAGTGGGAAGCCATTAAAGCTAAGTAGCATGTGTGTTATGTTTGTGCAAGTGCGTTCATGTGTGTGTCTGTAGTGAGTGATGCGTTTGGATGGGGGATTGAGAAACAATGAACACATGAGGTTGTGAAACAGAGAAAAGAGGTACAAGAAAAAGATTGTGTGTGTGAGTGTGTTAGTTCATCAAAACCACATGTCAGAATCCTCTTAGGAAGGGCAGGAATGCTGCAGGATGGGAAGCAGATGTGGTCAGAGAAAGAAAAGAGGAGGAGGAGGACAGAAAGAGCAGGGGCCGAGGGGGTACGGGGCTAAGTTGATGATGTAATACACTGAGTAGGCTCCACAGAAATGAGGGAAACATTTCTAGTCTTTACTAGTGTAAAAACAATCACTTTTGTTCATGCTTCTACTTCTCAGCAGCTGGTTCATTTCATTTTCACTCTTCGATTTATTGTCACTAATTTATCAGCGTGCGCCTTTTGGTGAGTGGTTTGAGAGTTTACATGACTTTTACAAAAAAATCACAATGTCCTGTAATAACTATAGCACTCTCACGTTGGAGCTTCACAGTCGTATCCCTCCACCAACCAGTCATGTTGCACTTTACATGCACGTCTCATATTTGAATCAGCTTATCCATGGGTCTAAGTGGATCTGGAAGTGACCTGTGTTAAATGCAGTGAAATTGCCTCCTGTTGTTCTGGTGCTCCTGAGATATTGGATAGAACTGGGACAGATGTGAAGTCACAATGATCTTGACCTTTTCCCTACTATATCAGTTCATCCTTATGTGCTTGTGCCTCATGTTGTATATCGTGCGCCTGGTTGCACATTGAACTCTCGCCGTGAGTTTTTTCCTGTGTCTGAGTATCACTTTAAAGATTTATCTGTTCAGTACTGTGCTCATAGATGCAAGTAGAGGACGTTTTAATGCACATGCTTCATGGATTCAACAACTGATCACCCAGCTCAGTTTTAAAGCTTTTCCAGACAATGTGCCAGTAACTAAAGTTTCTCAGTGGCACGCTGACATGGCATCATGCTTTAAATACTTCGAATACTACGATTACAAGAATGGGGCAGGTGAGAGGTCACAAAGGTTAGACTGGATGAGGGGGTTAAGAAAGTATTGTGATATCTGTTTTGTGATACTGTAGGATCATCTTCATAGCCACATAGTTAGCTTGCAGGGTATGCTTCTTCTCTTGTCCTATTTGTTCTAGCGTGAAGATCTGAAAGAAGAAAAATCTACAAGTTCACCTACCTGCAGTCTACATCTAGTCTAGTGGTTCTGAGTGAGCCTCAGAAACCGCTCTGCATAAGGCAGGATCCCACTCATGAGCATAACAGTGCACACACATCGCTTCAGGGTGCTGCTTTCAGAAATGGCATTGCACACCCCTAAGTGTCCCACTCGTTCTCTACCAGCTGATTCTCAGTTCCAGCGGTTATAGTGTAGCATCAATGAGTGCGAGGGAGCTCTCTCTGTCCTTTGCTGCCCTCCATAGAAACATACCTCACACAGAGTGCCAACTGTTCTTTCCATCTCTGGCCTCATCAGCCATAATGGTACACGTTTGATGAGTTAACTGTCGTGAACAACACTTTATCATCTCATTCTGAGTCAGAGAGAGATGTGTGTGCCATTTTCTCAAAGAACATCATTGTCATTGTTATTCAGGCTTTAGCAGTTTCTTTTTTGAAACGGTGTTCCTTGCTTCCCCAACATGCAGATCACTGCTACAAAACGTTGTAGCTAATCCCTTGTTTCACCAATTCCAGTGGAGCTCGCTGTCTCTATCTGCTCTGTCTGAGATCATGTGGTAATTGCTTTGTCGCTGTTCGAGCTCAGTGCTTTTCTCCACTTATTGACTTTACCATTCACAAATATGTCCTGTGAGAGATTTTCACCATGCACCTGGCAAGTGAAATAGAAGACAGTAGGTCTGCTAATCATTCTGTCATTTAAAACTTTTTGTTTTGTTGTTTTAATCACCCCAACCGGTCGAGGCAGATGGCCGCCCACCCTGAGTCTGGTCCTGCTGGAGGTTTTTTTTAAAGGCAGTTTTTTCTCTCCACTGATGCCTAATGCTGCTCAAGTGGGACTGCTGGGTTTTCCATAATATTCTGTATGTATTTATATTCTGTAAGGTCTTAAAACCCTACAGCGAAAATCGCCTGGGCATGATACATTTTGTGTTTTGGTGCTATATAAATAAAGTTGAATTCAGATTGTCTCATCTCCCAGATACTCACACACAGCACATAAACTTAACTAGAGTAATGTCTGACATACATTCACTCTCTTTCTCTCTCTTTGCACTGATACATACACACACTTCACAAAAATATTGTATTATAATATGACCTGTAGTGTGATAACTAACGGCAGAGTGAGAAGAATCCACATTTTATAACAGCATATGTTATGGGAAATCCTTGTGGATTCCACTGCAGTTAATATGGGTAACACAGACACAGCCTGGACTATGACTACACTCAGTGACCACTTTATCAGTTACACCTGTCCAGTTTAATGCAAAATGACACAGCGGCTTTGCCGTGAATTCTGTTATATTTGTTTTTTAAACTGCCAGAAGGTGATAATTCTACTATATGCTTATTATTAGAGTGTATTATATTAGGAGATTATTCTAATTTTTTGGCCACACTATTAATTTCATACTTTGCCAGAAGACCCCTTCTAGGTCTAAAACAGCCACTGTACCCAACCAAATCTGAACCAAAAAGAATACCAACATACAGAAGGTCCTTGAATACAGCAGCAAACGTGATGATGCACTGTTATTATAACCATAAGATTCAACAAGTCCCAAGTTAACAAGCAAAAAGTGAACCATGGCTGCAGAGTCAAGATACCAGCAATGTGTCAGTGCCTCCATACTCTGACTGACAACAAATACTTCATGTGAACATGTTGCGTAAAACCAGGCCACTGTTTAAACCGCATATCCAGCGCTGTGCCACAACGAAATGTGTCACGCACACACTTCGAGGCTGTAGGGGACCAAAGTTTTGTGTTAAACTCATCACAATAATGTCACAGAGCAGCGGGTCACTTACCTCGACTACAAGTTAACGAGTACCGGACACCGGAATAACTGAGATGTCTCGAGATGGTACCAAGAAGGGAGGGTTGTGCGTCACACAGGGGAATCTGCTTGACGTGCTTCACATGAACTTTTAACGGTGAAAAATACCGACAACAAAAATGCTTTCTGGAAGGCATAAAAAACACGATAGGAAGCGAAGGAGGAGCTCTGGAGGCCTCACTCCCCTTTTTCTCTCTAACATCACCGCACGCACTTCCCAGCGAGAAAGACAAGACAGGGAGGCGCATTAAAACCCAACAGAAGCCTACACTTGTAACGTAGGACTGGAGACGAAAAGGTAGGAGCGAGACATTTTGTGCTTTTAAATAACTGACAACAACCTACATGAATGTCAAGTTTACGCAACGCAGCTGATTTGTGCGTAATGCGTGCGTAAAAGTAAAAGATCTCACCTGATGGCACTTACTGTACAAGCTGTATCTCAGCAATGGCGCTGCGTAAAGCTCTGAGGTGGGACATTGTACAGACGAGGTCCACAACAGTGACAGTGGTGTTTTTGTCAGTGTCTAGCTGTGACCTCCTTCTGATCAGAGGCTCTGTTTGATTTCATTGTTGCGCAATAGTGCTGTACCACTGGAGCAGTCCACTGCCAAAACTGAAGTGGGATATGATTCACATGTGTGCTAATATGCAACACTAGTGAAACAATCAACACAAACTGAAAAAGGATCCGTCAGTTGAAATGGTCTTTTTGTTTCAGGAGAGGCACCAAACACAGCAAACACACATAACTGTTACACAAAAAATATGTCACAAAGCTGTGACAGTATGTGGTGTCAGTGGCCACCGTGCCGCCAGGACGAGTTGTGAATGCAAACCTAATGTAGTTTGTGGTTCATTAATGACATGCATCAGATTGAACATTCCGCATTCTCTCTGTAGTAACGCTGTTTTATGACCGACATTTACAGTTTGAGGTTTGTGGGTTTACTTTACTAATGATCCAAGCAGTTCACATTTCAGGTGTAATTCCTAAACAGTGCCCTATAGTGTCCGAAATCTAAAATGATTCAGTTCAATTCAATTCATCTTTATTTGTATAGAGCCAAATCATAACAAAGGTCATCTCAAGGCTCTTTACATAGCAAGGTTTAGGACCTTGCAAAATATAAGTGTATGATGGTGAATGAAACTGTGTAAACATGCATTTGACCATTCATTCAGTTTTTATCACATTTATATCTGTATTCATGTCTTCATATGGATAAAGATATGTTTATAAATTGAAGAACTACTTTATTTCTTTATCTGAGAGACTCTCAGACTCTCACAGACGTCAGGGTCAGATTTACAACATACAATATACATTATACTGTACATTACTCTAATTCTAATAAATCAATTGTGAGTCCAAATGATCGTTTGACAAAATTCCCTTAAAGTGTGCCCGAGTTAGTGCATTCAAGTATTCACATACTTGAGGTCACTTTGACCTTGACCTTTGACCATTAAACACCAAAATCGAATCAGTTGTTTACTAGGCCCAAGTGGATGGCCAAGCCAAATGTAAAGAAATTTCTTCATCAAATGCTGTGATATCATGTTAATAAGATTGGGAAGGGTGGACAGAATGCACCTGAGATCACGTTAGAACTTCAGTGTTCAGTGCCAGATTTGGTGAAATTCCCTCAAGATGTTGTTGAGACATCACATTCAAGAAATGAGACCCTGGCAGAGTTTTAGGATTAGATTGACTTAGTACAGGTTTAGGTGGCGGGGGTGGTATCCAGGTGATCGTCAGCTATTGCCATGACATCAGTTCAACCTTTAGTTTAGAAATAATTTTGAACCATGACAGGACGTCTTGTAGGGACATTCATACAATAATTAACAAATGTTTCAGTGTTTGCTGGGTGCATTCAAACTTTATTAAAACATCATGATTGAGTTTAAAGAACAACTTCTCTGATTTCCAACTTGCTCCCTGTGGTCCTAGTTTGAGGAGTGCATGTACTGTACTTGCATAGTAATAATTGTCATAAATACTGGAAAACTAGAGGAGCGGGTTGACCAAGACTACAACATATATAGCATGACATGGCAGATAAGCCCCCTCCAGATGATTCTGCAGTTTGGAAAGTGAGCTCCGCTGCTGTTTCTAGGTGATGGCGGTGGCAGTTACCAGTGATCTCACGGTGCAGGTGCAGGAGGATGCAAATGTTGTCAAGTTAACTGACAGACAGCAGGCTCTGCGTTCTGCCATCCTGAGGGGAGAGCCCAAAAGTTTAGGGGTGAGTCTAAAACTGTGTGTGTGTGTGTGTGTGTGTGTGTGTATTACTTACAGTAAAGGTTTTGCTAAATATTAAAAATGAGAAAAACACTGAACAAACAACACATGAAGACTGTAAGATGTGGTTGAAAGCTACAGGAAAAAAAAAAATCTTTTTTTTGAAAATATGAAACTAACCCAATGCTCCCACCCCACCCAACATTTCACTGAAATGTGCAAGACATGCTATGTTGGGCTTAAGGCAGAACCTCCTTGGTGGAGGGAAATCTCAGCATTTATTGTTGATCATCCTGCAGCTGTTGGGCAGGAAAGGAGATGATTACATTAACACTTTTAAGCTTAGGGTTGTGGTTATGGTTGAGCTAAAATTTAGGAATAGCAAAGCAGGGTTAGGGTTAAGGTTATGATAAGTCTCCAGGCAATCAGTGTAAAGTCTGGGACAAACCAAACAGACAGTCATCAACCAATGTCAGAGACACCAAGGCTGATGGCGCCAGTGCCATTTGTAACCTCTTATCAGATTCCTTCTTATCAAAATGCTTTTACTTTTTGAATGACAAATGAGATTACTGCCACCTGCTGGTTTGGAGAGTTATTATCTTATCTTATGTTTGTAGTTTTTGAGGTATGGCCCAGATGAAGGGTTAGGAGGCTAGTTGCTGCTAGTTGTTTGCTATCATCTTGGTCCATCAATGTGAAGTCCCCACAAGATAATGAACACAAGTGTGTGTTTATCTATGTGTGTCAGGTGAGTCAGGTGATGCTGGGGCTGATGGTCATTTCCTACTCTTTTCCTCTGCACTTCATGGAGCTCACTGAGGTGGTTGCTGTGGGGACTCCCTGGTGGAGCGGCGTGACGGTGAGTCTGTGTGTGTGTGCACACGTGTCATCATGGTGTGAAGTAACGTTATGTTCGTCTGGGCTGACTGTCTTCCTCTCTCTTCGGTTTGTGTGTGCTTGTAGTTCATCACAGCAGGAGTGGTCGCTATCATTTTGGACAAACACTGCACCATGAGGAATGTGAGTCTATGAGCCACACACACACACACACACAGACAGTGTTTATCGAAATGAAGGACTAATGAGGTGTTGTGCTTGTTGGCGTTGTTGTGTCTCCAGCTGCAGGTGTGTTTGCTGGTCAGTGTGGTGTCCATTGTGGTGTCGCTAGTGGGTGTGAGCATCTACGCCGTGGATATGGACAGGAATCCTGAGGATTCCTGTGACACAAATGAGGGAAGCCACTGTAGTCAGAAGTACTACGCCATGGTTGGTGCCAGTTTTATTTCATGTCAATACTATGAAGACAAAGCTACTAGTACCCCAACTCTATTGGATGGAAAACTGAGCTGAACTAACTGAACCAGTTAACCTAAGCGTAAATTCTGTTGTCATATCTGTTTGTTTGTTTGTTTCAGAAGCACACGCACATTTATAATGATGAAATGAAATAATTTTTTCTAAATTTTGCTAATTAATTAAATTAATTGAAATACTAGGTTCTCCCACCTGTGGCATTCTATGCACATGTTCCATGTAAAGTGAATAACAGTTGGGTTTTTGGTCACCTCCCTGACCAAGGCCATTATTGTCAGACAGACAACTCCTGGTAGAGACCTGGTGGTTCTAAGTTTCTTCCATTTCATAATTATTGAAGCAAACTGAATGAGTTCCTTGGATTTCACAACTTGGTTTTCATCCTGAGATTTCCAAGCTATCTTTAATCAGTTCGCTTTCCCACAAGGAGACTCCAGTCAAGTTCCAGACTTATTTCAAGAAAAATCTGATCAAACAGAGCAGTTAGCAAAAGGCCTGAACACTTTACCAAATGACAAACAATGACTTGTTTTAGTTCCTTGACTACGTTTCATCCTTTCATTCCAGAGGAACTAAAACAAGTCCAGTTGCTACTGAAAAACCTTTTTTGAGATAAACATGACCTGGATGAATATTTACTAAATGAGACATTTCAGATTGTGATTTTCAAATCATTTCCAATTATAAAATATGTTTTCACTTTATCAGAATGTGTAGACTGATGGGCAAAAATGGCATTTCTTTCCATTTAAAAACAACAATGCAATAAAATGAACCTTCCAAAGCAACTGTAACTTAAGCTTCACATGTAGTAATAAAGTGTACAAACTCATCATTATCCATTTTAGACGCTCGTTGTTGCACACTGATAGACTGAAAGCTCGTTATGAAGACATTTACGTTTATAAGTTATATACTGTGCATATAACAATATGACCACTGACAGGTGAAGTAAATTACACTGACAGTCTCTTCATTATTCTACCTGTTAGTGAGTTAAACAGTTGGACAGGACATTAAGGAGCAAGTGAACATTTTGTCCTCAAAGTTGATGTCAAGCGTAAGGATTTGAGTGAATTTGACCAAACTGCGGCAGCCAAACAACTTGGTCAGAGTATCTCCAAAGCTGCAGCTCTTGTGTGAGTTCCTGGTCTGAAGCATCCAGTAGTCCAAGGTCCTAGTGGTCCAAGGAAGGAACAGTAGTGAACCGGCTCCAGGGTCATAGGCTGACAAGCCTCACTGATGCACACGGGGAGCAAAGGCTGGCCCGTGTGTTCTGATCCAACAGACGAGCTACTGTAGCTGAAATTTGCCGTATTCTCTTTTCATTACCAGCAAACAAAAATCTTGGGATAGGTTGGGCAGGGAAGGATCTACCGTGCCTCAGGAGAGAAGGCTATATTTCCTTTCATTTAGAGGAGCCTTCAGATTGCGCCGGTCTTGCCACCCCTTAATTGAGACACAGCTTCAATTAAGGGGTGGCACTTAGTTTCTTCCCTGCTGATGTTCTCACAGACTTGTACTGCACACAACCCCATTTCTGGCTTGTTTCTGTGGTTTTACTGCCTTCAGTCTGCTCTGCAGCAGTGAAACACGTCTAATTGGATTTAGCACAGTTGACTATCTTGGCCAGTCAAGAACATTCCACTGTTTGGCTCTAAAAAACTCCTTGGCTGCCTTGTCTAAATTACTGCCTGCTCCACTGTGCACATGCTCCATGTAAAGTGGACAAATAATGTGGAGAACTGGGCAGCCTGTTTGTTAACTTCACAATTCACCATGTCAGCTTCAGGTAAAGCTGCCAGCACCTACAAATGTTGTTTGGAAGGAGACTCATGACATTGGAAGAATTTTAAACAGATTTTTTCAAAGACTACCAAAGAAGTCAGAGACCTTTGGATCTTATTTAAAGTTTAACACTCACTTAAATTTAATCAGATTAAACTTTTTAAAGTATAAAACACGTTTTCTTTGTTTTTAAGTAGTAAAATGATTATGTAGAGTTTTGAAGTAAAATAAGAAAATGAACCTTTGGTCTGTTGTAATTGTCCTTTACACAGAAAATGAGCAGAGGATTGAAGTCATGCCTGCTTCTCTTCACTCTGGTCCAGGCAGTCATCTCTGGCATCATGAGCTTCCTGCTCTTCAGACAGAGACGCAGCTTTGGACAGTACACTGTAAGGCTCCAACACTTCATCTGTTCATCTCAAACACAAACACCTGCCTGTACATCAGAAGCTGGAAGATACCCTATCTCCCTTCTGATTGCCTGAATACATGTGATCCAGGTAATCAGCAGTGGGCCACAGCTAGACGGAAAGAAAGCAGTGCAGTGGTCCTTAAGGATCAGGGTTAGGAAACCCTCCTTCATATTAAGAGTCTGGTTTGGAAGCATGTATGCTCAAATGTCCGTCATTAACAAAGATGCATTTATAAAACGCTTCAAACAACTATGAATTCATCTTTCTGCTAGTTATACAGCGGGGTGTGACTTTGGTTTTTATTAGCCTATATATTTTATGCCTTAATTGCTTATTGAGCATTTTGCATCCTCCTAGCCAAACACTGGCAGTAAAGAAATGGTTCTGACTGAAGTAAAAAGGACCCAAAATATTGAGCATAGACACAACACACAGACACACATGTGTTGAAGCCATTTTTCTTTCCTGATGTAGCTTTGAATAGTCATGTAATGTCAGGCATCCTGAGTCAGTGCAGTTACATCACAACAAAATGTTCTTTCTAGGGAGAAACCATAGCAGCCTTCCCACTTTCAGTGTTTCTTTGTGTGATGGCATCATTATATATTGTGTTAAGCTGAAATGCTCACTGGAGCTACTGTTGTAGTTTATAAGAAACAGCTGCTCTGTACTGTACAAGTACGGACAGCTGAGGGTCACACACAACAGTGAACAAAACCAAAGCAAAGTTACAAACAACGGTCAGTCTTTCTGTTCTCACATTTCATCTGCTGATGAGATGAAACTTCCTATTAAACTGTATTTATTACTTTAGATGTTATAAACTGTAACAAGCATTAAGTCTCCTACTGACTGCTGTAAATGAAATTGATAGCTTTTGAGAGAAAGCTAGGCACACAGGTTAGATGTATTATTTACTGTTCATATGTTTACAACATACAACACTTACAACAATAAGGATTTAGAATCTTATCTCAAAATTAACCAACCATGGACATGTTGGATACAACCAGAGTTGTGGTGCTCCCTATAAGTCCAACTATGACCAAGGATCTCCCATCTAATTATCTTCTATTATTATCTTCTGTTACCAATTTGATTTCCTACGTTGTTAGTAACCAATCCTCAAACTTTTAGGCTGCAATCCTGAAGAATGACTATACATAAATGGCTACATCCAGCCCCCACAACCAGTAAATCAATTTGGACTAGTGGCAAAACTGCATTACTGCAGCTTCCATATTGGTCCCGTGATGAACGGGAAGAGCTGTAAGATTATTTTGAAGATTTTCTTAACCCGATTTATGTGTGAGCATGCTCTGTGGGCTCAAACATATGTAGGTGTGAGGATCAGCTGGGTAACCTTTAAGGCTGCAGTCCTGAAGAATGAAGATTTTTTCAGACCATGCACCACTGAGCAGCTTTTATAGGAGTAAGTGAGTGCAGTGTTTTGATGGTATCCAGTTCTTATAATACATCCATGGGTATACACACAATTAGTGTTGCAATTGAATAAAGTTTAACTACAACAGTATCAGAACAGAAGAAGAACATTTCATCTAAAGTGCTGACTTTCTTTCTGTCTTTGTAGTCTCTCAACCAAGCTGCTCCATCTACCCCCACAACACTCATACCCCCTGACATGAACTGATCAACCAGGTGGACCAGCAGTCACTTCTAATCAAGACGGGTGATCAACTTTTATGACGGTGGGCTGATGACTGAACATCTTTCACCTGTTGCTTAGACTGAATGTATCTATCTGCTTGTAAACAGGACTTATCCACTGTGCTACCTTGTTCACTAAGGAACATCTGCTTCCACATTTTTTAATCAATGACCCCAGTATTAGATCACTGGTCCACTTCCCACTTCAGCTACAATAAAAGAAAGAAATAATGAATGTTCTGAAGAAGCACCACAAATACAATGCACTGGTTTTCTAGCCAATAAATGGAACACAGCTTCCTGACAGTGGTGGCAAACTATCTGAGTGGTGCTGTATAGGATGCAAAGGGCAGCCATGTGTACAGGAAGTGGCAGACAATCTGTCATGCACAAAATAACTGGTTGCAAATCTTTCTAGCTTATCTAACACAGCCCAGTGAAATGAAATATCACCTGTGTGTAATCGAGGAGTGGCTGAAGTCAATAAATACACTTGTATTTGGAAGTTTCCAGATTATGTATACAGTGTTATAAGATATACAGTATGTTTGTCCAATTTGTACTAACTGTGAAATAGTTGTATTATTCAAAATAAAACCAAGGCTAGGCCTATATGAATGAAAACTATTGTCCAGTGAGATACATTTAGTCAAATATGTTTGTGTGAGTGTGAATATACAGTACAAACAAAGTCATTTTAGAAATCTATTTTCTAGTGCACACGGGAACAAATGGAAACATCTGGTTTTTCATTATGATGTTGTGCCTTGCAAGCCTGTACTGGAACCCTGAATACCACTACCAGTCAAACATTTGGACACGCATAGGACTGACCATGTTTTTCATGTCTTCAGTTGTGTTACCATCATTGAACATGGTTTTCAAATGACCAGTTCTCCTTTTAAATTAATAAATTAACATTAGCAAACATAACATGCTATTGGAAGACAGAGCTAATGTTTGCAGAATGTAGGTCTCTGTATGTTTATGTAATTATTCCTTTTTAAAAAACAGTTGTTTTCAGCTACAATAGTCATTTACAATATGAACGTCTACACATTCATTCTGATCAATTTGATGTTATGAAACCTGCTTTTCTGTCACAAACATGCACATTTCTATGTGTGTCCAAACTTTTGACTGGTAGTGTAAATCCAGGTGACCTGAAGTGTTGGAGTCTGGAGCCTGGAGACTTTATCCTGCATGCCCCCTGGTATAAAGTCCGGGTAATGACAAAATGTGCTCCCTACTGTGTTATGTCAAGTCTCATACATGCTATACACAGGCACCCCCACCCCTCGCTGAAATCAAGCAGAGTTTCTCCCCAGGTGAGAACACATCTGACTCGGACAATCTCCCACTGAGATCTAGTCCACACAATGTCCAGGGCAGATTCTTGGCTTTTGATGATGATTCATTGAATTATCCTACAGGGAAATTTACATGTGTAGGCACAAACAACCATCCATCCATTATTCTAACCGCTTATCCTCTTATACATCACGTGAGGCTGGAGGTGACAGTACTAACCACTGTCGTCCCTGTCGTCCCTGGAGATGCAGTGTAATGTAACACAGCACCACACACTGCAATCCTCTATCCCAGAGTGATTCAATGTGAGAAACCAACACTTTGCTCTTATGCAGCAGAAACTATTTTATGGTACAGCTAATACTTTGGTATTGTTCTGTGAAGTCGCCAGTGCAGGACTTTCACTTTGAAATGAATTTCTCTACTCTGGGGTAATCATACTTTAACTTAGTATTTGTTCCACCACTGCTCAGTAGAGCCAGAAACATGGTGGGAGAAGGAAATCAGTGTTTTCCTCTCCTCTTACTTGACAGCAGATATCTGAATAAGACTGATGTTTGTCCTTATTTTTCATTCATTACTAGAAAATATATATCTTTGCCATATTTCGCACCTTTGAAAGTGTTTTTGCAAAAGTAGTTCCCTCTTTGATTCTGTACATGAATGAAATTTCTGCAGAAATTTGTAAGACACATCTGGAACTAATCTGGACTAGAATCAAACATTCATGTTAACAACAGCATCAAGTTTAATGGTGTTTTAAATGCTTCTGTCACTTTTATTGGTTGAATTGACGCCCAGAGAAATCCCTTTATTTGTTCTTTTAAACTATTTCAGGTCATGTACTTAGACTTTGACTGTTGCATCTGCTGCATGCTGAAATATCTCAACAGCTCTTGAATGATCTGCCATGTTTTGCTCAGATACTCATGTTCCCAAAGAATGAACCCCACTGACAAACGTCACATCATTAGTCGCACTATTGTGAGGATCTAATTGCTCTGGTATGTCTCTCTCTGTGTTGGAGAATCTGTTTCTGACCTCATCGGTCTGATGACCTCCTCTTCCTGTCTGTCTACAGAGCATTCTTTCTTTGTCTCTCTCTTGCTTGTCTCCATGAAAATGCTGACACCCTAAAATACTCAGTTCTGTTATTTGACCTCAGTCTACTGGAAAAGGAGAAGCCAAAAAAAGGCTGAATGCTTATCTGAGTGATCGTATCTTCAACTGTCATATGGCAGAGCTGCAGAGCAACAGCGGGTTGAGGCTGGTCGGCTGTGTTTACACAGTCTGCATGTTACAGACTCTAATCTGCAGTTTAAAGGGGCTCAAATGGACTCCTGTTGGCAAATGTCTGAGGCTGTTTTATGCTGTGTGTACTTTGGCTTGTATTGCTATTTGTGTGAGGTACTATTCCAGTGACTGCTGTGAGGACATTTAGCTCAGGATAAACTCCAGACATGAATCACCTCACTTTCAAGTCAGTGATTGTAAAACTGATCCCTGACATTGCTGCTGGAGTACTGGAGAAACATACCTGTTCATTTCAAACCTAGCAGCACACTGATGCAGAAGCTTGTCCACCCCAAAGACAAAAAAACAAAACAAAACCCAGACACAAGCAAAGCAGAATGTCCTCCCAACTGTACGTCTGTGAGTGAGGGCAGTTAACTGACCACACTGGTTTTTGAGTTCTTCTTCCAAACTGATTGTTTACTTCATTGTTTGATAAGTCGATGAGGAAAATGCAAACATTGCCATATCTCAGCAGGCAGACTGTCCAGGGGAAGCACTGTGACTGTGACTTTGGAAGATCTCCACTTGAATTATTTACTCTGATGACTGGAGCCTCACATGAACTCCAGCTGAACTTTAGAATTTATTGCTGTGGATTTGTGGTTGTGTAGTTGAGTTGGGAAGTCGATTACTTCACAGTCAGCGGGGACTCCATGTTACTGCAGTCTTAGTGACAAGTGTTAAGACGTTACACCATCCCTGTTCAACTCTACACGCTACCCGTCTTCTCTGGGATCACGCTAATTATTCATTTATTTAAGCAGGACCAACAAGTGAAGGGCTGAATATCAACTACAAATACAAATATATGAAGCTGATGATTGTGTCCATGTCTGCCCACATGGACACACGTGATGCAACCAGGCAGGATCAGAGTGCTAAACAACAAAGAAAAAAATGGAGAAGCAAATGAAGCATCTTACACAACCAGATCTTTAAGTCTGCAAGGGAATCACAAATCACTGACCAAAAACATACTAGATATTATACAGTACTGGAGAAGCCTGAAGAAATATGATGCATATAATATAATTCACCTGGTCTTCTTTTGAAGGCACGTTTTCATCACCTGTTCTCCAGAATGTTTGATGACAAAATGAGCTTAATCATGCAGAGCTTGTTTTCTTCTAGAAGGTGTCTGATTAGATGAACCTCGACAGTCAAACAGTCATTTGCTTCTCTGTAAGTTATATTCTCAGTCAGGTCATTTCACCGTTCCATTGATTGGCTGTTGTTGCCCCCTGCTGGTTCTTGCTTTTTAAAGGCTCTTCAGACTGTGTGAGCAGCAGTGCAGCCTGTGCTCCGGTGTCACTCTGTTGTTCTGTCTTTGTATATATACAGTTCAAATGTTTGCGGTTCTTAAGAAACATCTTCATTCTTTAAAACATACATTTTCAGCGTTATGTGAGTGTGATGGGTGAATGAGAAGCAACTTTGAGTATCAATAAGGTAACAAGCACTATAACTAACTATAACTAAAAGACCATTTACCATTGAGTGCAGGCTATAGGCCTACAGTTTGTGAAGCAACACATGCTGCCATGCAGATGACTCCATTTACCTCCCTTTTTTTATTAGGGAACCTCTTGGTTTTTTCAGCACGTATTGCTATATTACTAAACAGTCCTGTCTGCAGGCCAGAGCTGTCACACACTGAAAACATTCAGCACATTAAAGAAAGAAATAACAAGAAAAGAGAGGCTTCAAACTGTTGAGTAGCTCCAATCATACGCAAAAATGATGCTCTCAGCAACAGGTTGTTACTCTTGTAACAAAGTACTAACATCAACAATTTGCATGGATTCACAATGATTGACAACGATGAACAGTTTGACAAAAAGAAAAAACATCTGATAAAAAGACAAACTGTGAGCGTCATTCATTCTGATTAGAGATAAAGTATTTGCACAGTCAGTCCAGCAGGTGGCGCACGTCCCACTTCAGCTTCCCACCAACTTTTTCCATATCCTGTTGTGTGGAAGAAACTTGCGAGTGGAACCTTTTTTCTGTTCATTGTTCGTGGGTGTGTTTTAGTCGGAGGTTGTTTTACTTTACTTTACCCGGATACTTTCAGTATGTTTTCTCCCTCGAGACAAAGTGCTTTGGGCGGGCTGTGTGTGCTTGGCGCGCTGCTCTTGTCTGTTTCGGGGGAAACAGTGTACGAGAGTCGTTCCGGGATGATCCACGATCTGCGGGCGGCCCTGGCTGACCTGGCCGGAGAGGGGAGGACCTACCTGGGCAGGCTGGCCGGGGAGCAGACGGTGCTGTCGGTACAGAAGGTAGATATATATATACAGTGTTGTTTAGCGTCAGTGGACGACTCCATTAATGTTTGGTTCATTGAAGAAGGCTAATAAGATAAATGAGGATATTTTTTTGCATGTGTTTGACGTTTGATGAAGAAGGAAATATGTAAGACAGATGTTTATATCCCAACAACAGAGGCAGACTTTCATCCGAGCCGGTTTTCTGACATCAGCAGCTGTATTTGGATTATTTTCAGGAAGTGTTATAAAGTAGCCGATAAGCTATCTTATTAATGAAAAAAATGAATATAAACTTACACGTTGAAAAGAGAAATAAAAAAACTGATCAAAAGTAAAAAAAACAACAACCTTATTTCAAATTTACTTTAGGTAAACTTTGCTGGGTTACTTTTTTGTTATTTGTTTCTTCCAGGACACTGGTGGTTCCAAAAAATTACTTTATTTTGAAGTGAATATCCGGCTTAACAGTTTTATTTTCAAATGCTACTTCCTGTTGTGGAAAAGCTTAGTTTAAATTCGGAATTATTCTCAAAGAACTACTGAACATTTCTGTAAAATTCTGCCCAATGTTTGCATGATTCATAAACTTTACATAGTCAACACACACCGGATGCACTGCTCCTTTAGGTCACCTAGTTGACCTATAGATAGATAGATAGATAGATAGATAGATAGATAGATAGATAGATAGATAGATAGATAGATAGATAGATAGAT
>JAUYWH010000001.1:24099609-24146458 GCA_034779795.1 Ctenopoma multispine
CTATCTATCTATCTATCTATCTATCTATCTATCTATCTATCTATCTATCTATCTATCTATCTATCTATCTATCAAGATGAAGGACAGACTGGCTCAGCTGAGGGAGGTAGGCACAATATTAGTCATATACACCTGTTGCAATAGCACAGAGCTAATGCATCGTCTTACAACTATAATATAAGTTCACAGTACTACTAAACGTATTTGTAGTACTACTAAACTACTTCGTTTGGGTCACTTGTTGATCAGGGCACATTTAGAAATGAATAGAACTTCTTTGTAAACATTTTGCCTGCGTCATGTGTAATAGTTAGTTTTAAGCTTGTGATGTTCTTTCACTAGTAGTTTTTAAATAAGATGAATTCACTGTTGAGTTTGAGGTGTGCAGAGCCACTCATTCATTTAACCTGCAGGTGGCCCCATGTGATGGCAGCACACGCTCAGCTGCCAATAGCATGTAAAGTCTAAAACTACAGTATGTTGTCAAAGTCTGCAGGATGGATTCCACTTTTTACTTTTCAATTACATATATACATGGGGTCAAATGTATTGCATGAAATAAAATTTAAAAAACTAATTTACATGCTCAAATAGTGAAATGATCATGTATCATCATATATAATAAAAACATGTAATCTCTATTTATTTGTTTTATGACACACTTCAACAAGAAAAAGAACTGTAAAAAGAAGCTTATTTAAGCCTTTATTTTTCTGTCACTATATAAGTTGTTAAAATACTGTTTTGGTTCTAGTCTGTAGGTATCAACACATTTTCACATCATCTTAGTGGAGTGTTTTTATTTTTGTACTTTAAGTAACATTTAGAGTTTGTACTCTAGAGTAGGAGTGAGCTCATTATCCTACAGAGTTTGTACTGTAGGGTACTTCTACTTGTTGTAGAGCATTTTTCTCAGCACGTACTAACAAAGGTTAGTGTACTGTATACACCTCTAGTTACATTTAACCCTCCTCTCTCCTACTGAAGCGGTACAAGGATTTCCAAAAAATACTTAAAATACAATCAAATCACTCTAGAAATGCCCCTGGGCAGCTTTTTACAGAGACTGTTGTATATGTCTGTACTTTGAAGATATTGTTATTACTGTGTTGGGGTATACATTTGTCCATTTCCCCCTGACGTTCAGTTTCACTCCTGTTTTCATTTGTGTGTGTGTGTGTGTGTATTAAACAGAAAAGTGATGGTGAAGGTGATGACGTTGAGGTTCCAGTGGAGAGTGAAACTTTTATGGATGATTTCTTTGCTCAGGTATTCTGTCTGTCTGTGTGTTCTCCATAGTTCCTAAACAAAAATGTGTGTCTTGATTACTGAGCCCCGTGTGTGTTTGTGTGTGTGGTTTCAGACTGAAGACATCCATCTCAGCATTGACAAGATTGATGAGAGTGTCACAGAAATCAAAAAACTTTATTCCACCATCTTATCTGCCCCCACATCTGACCAGAGTAACATCCTCCTACACAACTACACACTACACTACACACACGTTTCACACATTTTCTGCTGTTCATAATAATCTCCATCTCGTTTGTTCTTTCAGAAACACAAGATGACGTTGAAGCTCTCACCAATGAGATCAAGAAGTCAGCCAACAATGCCAGAAACAAGCTGAAAAGTCAGTGTTTGATCTTTTCAGGCTCACATTTTGTCTCTGGGTTTTGGAGATTTGACTCGTCTGTGGTGTTGACAGAGGTTTTCAAATAAAAATGAACCATGTGCACAGTGTAGTGTGAGTTCAAATGTCTGTCACTCCATCTGACAAACGCTGACCATAATTCTAATCCAGTGTTGTTTCAGACATGTTGTATTTTGTGCAGAGTCTCATTATTAATATCTCTTTCAAAGCAACAACTGATTCACAGTGCTGATCATTTACTGTCTGTGTGTGTGTGCATCAGGTATTGAGCGCCAGCTTGAGTCAGACAAAGACGAGAGGGCCTCAGCAGACCTCCGCATACGCAAGTCCCAGGTGAGACGATTCAACAGTAACACACAGTGTATGAAAGTGGAGGTCAAAGATGAAGATGTTGACATGTCAGGAGGCAATAAAAATTGTCAGTATGCAAAAAAAAAAAACGGACTTCTGTGAATAAAAGATGTTTTTAATGCATCTTTGAAATAAGGTATCTCTTATAATATGAAAAGGGTCTGTATATACAGTATACAGAGGTGGTAGATGTACACGAAATCAGTTTTGATTGAAACATTTGTTACCACATTTGTTAAGGTGGAGTTTATTTTACCTCTTAATGACATCAGCATTTTTATAGTTTGTCACCTGCAAAACACTTAAGTAATACCTAAAGCTGTCAAACTAATGTATTGGAGTAAAATTAAGCATAGTGTAATGTGGTAATACTCCAGTAAAGCAATTCATAATTGTACTAAACGTAGTTGCTTAGCATCTCTGTGCTTAAAAACTGCTGCTTTACTGAGGGACTGACTCTGCATTGTGTGCACAGCATTTCATTTAGCAGAACAACCAAAAAAGGGAGTGTTCACTGAACCATCCATAAGAAATGCTCTTGTATTTATTTCAACAGCATGTGAGGAAAGCAGATATTTCAATTCCACTAAAAGAAAAGGCACCAAACATCAGTTTCAACATACTATTTATAACTTTATTTCTGTTAACTTATTTCAAGTTCAAGTAACTCAAACGTGCGTGTGTTGAAAAATCTGACTCCTGGATGATTTTTCATATTAGAAACAATAGACATTTCTAAGAAATTTAAACCTTGATGAAATTTGGTAAATGCAAATGAGCAAATTATATTTCCAACAACTTCATTTGTTGACTGTTGTTGAGTAAATAATGCACGGGACGTCTAGTCAACTGAGCTTGTGAGTTTAAGTTCAGAAATGAATCTAATTCCAATAAGTTTTTAATACACAAACCAAAGTTCGAAGCTGAAAATTCCAGTCTGCATTCTGAAATGTGTTGTGTGACTGCCAATCAACATTTGCTCATGTTTTACATAAAATCAATATGAGATTCTGATTTTCCTCAGCATGCTATCCTGGCCAAGAAGTTTGTAGAGGTGATGACAAAGTACAACGAGGCACAAATGGACTTCAGAGATAAGAGCAAAGGACGAATCGCTCGGCAGCTGGAGATCAGTGAGTTACAGTTGATGAGAACATGATTCAAACGATCAGTTGATCACACATGGACAAAGGCTTTGAGTGGAGCAGAAATATTTGAATCATTCTGGACATTGCTTAAGAAGCCACATGATAATGATCACCAGATGTTACAACATTTACATGTATTTATATAGTGTTACTATTCCTTCAGTATTGACAGTGTTATTAGTCATATATGGAACATTGAATTCCTGTCATTATATTTTGATTTTAGATTTGATTTATATACACTGTATCTTTTTTTGTTTGCTATTGGATGTTGTAGCTTGTTGTTGTCAGATACACAAATTTTGTATCTGTTTCTAATATGAGAATGACCTGTGACAGTCTGAGTTAAATATGATTTGCTGAGTTGATTGGCTATAATGAACAAATCTCGTTAAGATCAGAGGTCCAGTTGTGGATGACACAGCCGCTGATTGTCTACCATTAGACCCCCATTATCAGAAGGTGGTAGGGACTCGGCTTGTGATTAGAACAGAATGGAGAGCCTTTAGGACATGAAGAACCCAGACCGATGAATCATTATTAATAATGAGAAACAAGCCACAGTTATGAGGCCATCTTAAACTCAAATTCAAGTCATTTGAATCAAATAAAAGAAAACTGATGTGTTCCCTTCAATGTTCAGTGTTAATCCAAAGCTGAACTTCACTAGTAGTGCTCACTGAACTTCTCCCTTCATGTTGGTTTTCATGTCAGTGAGCAGCAGAGAACAATGATGTGGCATCAGTGCAACCAGGCATGATGCTGAAGATAACTATTCCAAAGATATTTCAGTAAATAAGAAAAAGAAGTGAAAGGAATAGTGTCAGTACATTTAATTGTACCATACTTCAGTGCATATTATATTACTCAGCAAGTTCTCTGCTGTAATTTTTTTAATTACACCTTTTAGCCATTTTCCACCTGTGTCAAAGTTACATGCTGTCCTCTCTGTCCATCACAGCGGGGAAAGCAACCACTGACGAGGAACTGGAAGAGATGCTGGAGGGAGGAAACTCAGCTGTCTTCACTGCTGGGGTAAGATGGATGCTTTTTTTTGTTCTACTTTTTTATGCGTCCTCATTCCACTGGTCTCATCTCGTCTTTGTTTCTGTTTGTGTCTTTTTCTCTATCTCCCTCCCGCTCGCAGATCATGGACTCTAAGATCAACCAGCAGGCTTTGAATGAGATCGAGGCTCGTCACAAAGACATCATGAGGCTGGAAAGCAGCATTAAAGAGCTCCATGATATGTTTGTTGATATCGCCATGCTGGTCGAGAACCAGGTACAAACACAGCACAAGATGCAGAATTCAATTTGCAGTTCTGAATGTGCAAAAGTATAAAAATCGATTCTAAATTGAACTCTCTATGTATAAAAGTGTTAATATTAAATACAATGTAATAAAAAGTGTTTGCACCAGTTATTTTTCTGCATTTCTGATGGTTAGGCAGTAATTATTGTCCTGTGTGCTGCAGCAGCAGTTCAGTGTTTGTGTGGTGAGACACTTGCTCTCATGTAAACTTATCAGTGTGATGATTCAGGTTAGTTTGTTGCATCACGAATAATCATTAAACCTGATGCTCTTCACATCTTGTTGAGCCTGGAATCTGATGATCAACACTCATTCTTAGATGAGTGACTCATCCAGAGTGACTGGATGGTCCCAGAGTTGTGCAGGAGAGTATTTTTTCAGCTTTGTGTTGTCCATTACATTATGTAACTGTTCAGCTATTAGATGAGCTGAACTCCCTGTGTCAACATCACCTTATTGCCTGTCCTCGTGTGTTGTATTCCTCTAGGGGGGCATGATTGACAGGATTGAGAGCAACATGGACCAGTCGGTGGGCTTTGTAGAAAGGGCTGTGGCCGACACCAAGAAAGCAGCCAAATTTCAGCAGGAAGCGCGCAGGGTAAGTTGAATCAACAGTGACATGGATGTAGTTACCTGAGAGATTTTGGTTGTTGACCCAGTTTTCTCCAGACTTTGGATCACTTGTTTCATACCTAACATAAATATATTTAATGAACTAAAAAGTCAGTGTTCATCTAGCCAGTCATACACAGCAACCACAAACCCACCACCAGCATTCACCCACTGGATGACAGGTTGAAGCTACAGAGTTAAGAACTGGATGTGCATGAGGCCACTTTGCCTTAGGATGAAGTTCTACCAGATATTTGCTGCTGTCTGAGCACATGCTACTTTTTTTGTTGTCATGAACTTGCTTTAGACACGGTTCTCTTACGGTCACTCAGTGCAGCAGTGTTGTGGCATGGTCATATATGGCTGCCAGTAGAATGGACTTATTGGTGTTAACTGATGATGTGACTGCTGACAAAAGTAGCAGGATGAACTGTGACATGTTTAGGGCTATACTCTCTGCTCAGATTAAACCAAATGCTGGAAAACTTATTGGATCATGCTTCATACTGCAAATAAACAATGACCCAAAACTTAATCAACATCTTCCCAAGAGTTTCCCTTCATGTCACACTGTATGGCCCTTCTTATTATCAAATCTTGGTTTATGTCAAATAAAGAAATATATGAATGTCCACTTGAAGTGAAGTGGACATTGGTGCCGATTACTGATTACATTGTGGTAATCAAATGTCGAAGGTTGAGGTCTTTCTTTAGGTTTGTCCCATTGTTTTGAATGGGATTTCTCAAGAACACCTTAATTTGAACTTAAGGTGAATGGGTTAGATTTTTTGGTCAAAGGTCAAGGTTACTGTGACCTCATGTCTGTCCCATTCACTTCAATGCTATATCTCAGAAATGCCTCGATTAGGAGTCTGGACATGCGTGTACACTATAACTTGTTGGCGGTGACATACGACTACAGTGTGGTAATTCTAGTTTGATTAGTTTTCAGATTCACCTGCATGGATCTGTGTTAACTATAAATGTGAATCAAAAGAGAACCATGAACCACTTTCTTTATGCATTTTCAGAAGTTTTTTAAACTGAATTCATTCTTACATGTGATCTGTTTTGAGGTCCTGATCTTGAACCATTTTGGGTTTGTCTTGTTCCCCTACTCAGCCTACTACTACTTAAGGATCAGTTAACACCATCTTGCTTTCTGTCTCTGCATCCTTTCCCCTCCTGTTTTACAGAAACAAATGATGATCTTCTGCTGCTGTGTTATTCTGGCCATCATCTTCAGCTCATTTGTCTACAGCTTCATCAAATAGAACACCCCCGTGAGGACACTCACCAGCTGGGAAAGCTGCTGCCAGCTGGTCAAGAAAACAGAGCGTGGGCTCTCAGTTTGCTGTCATCTCAACCCTGACAGTTTAGAAATAGAGGCTGCAGAGACCTGCATTCTTTCTCAGTTGTTTCTGAAGAGGTTATGACATCTTTCTTAACCATTACAATGTATTCTACATTTATATTATATCCACACACTGAACTGAGCTTGAAAATGTCCACAAAGATGAGAGAAGAGACCGTAATTTGACTCCAGGGTTTATATATTAAATGTATCTGCCACATACAAGTTCAGATCAGCAGAACTCATTAAAAACCATATAATATTAGGGTTAAAGGTAACATTAGTGCAATGCAATCCTGACAAAAACCAGGACATTAAAGGCATCATGAACATGGGATATGTAGTAAAGAACTGTGTTGCTGGATTGTGTTAGATTGTAGTTGTATCTATTGATGACAAATGAATGAATGAAATGTTTTATACACAATGAGGAGCCATTTGTAGAATTAGTAAAAGTATTGTTGTAGTATTTGTATGCATTTTAATGGTGTTACATGTATAGTTTTTTTATTGTTGGTGTTTCTGTGTAGGACTTTTTACAAGGGATTTTAGAACAGGTAAACCTGCAGAGGGGAAAACTTGACCAGATGATGGAACTAGATCAAAGGTCACTAAGGTCAATGGCAGAGCCAGACCAGTTTCATGTTTCTGTTTTATAGCTTTTTCCAGTTAACTGCTAGAAGCTTCCACTAATTACCATCAGAAATGGAATAAAATGTTGCGTGGAGCTGCTCTTGCTTTTTCTGTGTGGGGTGGGCAGACTTTGACACTGTATGTCAACCCTGCAAAAACTGGGTGTACCCTGCCTCTTGCCCAATGAGAGCTGGGGATAGGCTCCGGAACCCCCAATACCCTTAAGAAAAGCAGTTAGCATAATGGATGGATGGATTTTATTACATGCCCACACTCCATGCCAATTTCATCACAGTTTACACCCAGTTCAGCTGGGATGTGTTTTGCGTCTGGTTCTCACTAAGAACCACAATTGTAGGTTATGAACCAAACTATTTTGGGTTGAAATGCTCAGAACTTTATTCAGGAACAAAACTAAACCAGTTCTCTGTTGGTTGAAAAGAAAAATCTCATTTGCTATATGTTTCTTTATTTGTGTGTCTTCCTTTCACAAACTATTTCATAGGTGAGACTTTTATTGCCCCATGAACTTAAATGTCTGATGTCTTCACACTTCACAGTTGTTAAATCCAAGAAACTACTGAAATGTAGTTAGTCATGCTACTCATGAACGCATGCCTACGACTCAGCTCATCATCATGATGCAGCTCAGTGAAATCAGTATTCTAAGTATTGAGACAGCTGTTGTTATTTTTTGTATGTCTGTCTAGTATTTGTATTAAACTATACTACTGTGCCAATATGTATGCTATCGACTGCATCTAATGATACAATTCATATCATATATATGGATAAGAATCTGCTATGACTCCATAGATGGCTTTTCTTCAAATGTTCTTTTTCAATTTAATCACAGTTACTTTTAAAAAATCATATATTGGTTTAAAGATAACTGTATGGTCTAAGATTAGTATTAGCAAGATTCTTGATTTTTCAAATCAAGCCCTTGGTTGGTCTATGGCCGTTAATATCCATCCTCTTGCTTCAGAATGATGCACAAATGCAGTGGACTACACTGCTGTAGTTGGCTAAAAGTGGAGCTCATACCAAAACTCCTTTGTGGGTGTATGTGTATGTAACAGTATGTGCATTATAGTCTTCTCATGCTGCACACTCTTGGCTTCATTCATAGTCTAAAACAGGACTTAAGTAATAACAAGCACATGGACTCTTTTTCTCAGTCCCAGTGAGAAACTGGATATTAATTAAGGATAAAATGTAACCTGTAACTCACTAAACAATGGGTATATCTTACTTTAAACCTCTAATCTGGGTTGTTCACTTTACCTTTAAATGTGTTTTTCAAATGCACCTGTTGTGGGCATCTATATGACAGGAGGACAGGAGGGCCCACTTTATCAGCCAGGTTTGCACAAGGCTAACATCATAATAATATTAACATAGAATCATAATTTACAAAAAATATATAATAGTGTAGCGTGGATTCATCTGGGCAGATTGGACATTTGCAAACCTACTGGTTATCCGTAGCTTAGTAGGAGCTGGTGGTATTCTTCACCTTTATTATTACAGCTTGTGTGTGTGTGTGTGTGTGTGCCCCTTTCCTGCGTACGTTGTTTAAGGCCTGCCACTTTATAGCAGTTTAACGGGAGCTTATTCTGTTGCAAAACCGTGTTTGTAGCTCCGTCCACCTGTTGACGAAAATAAAATTAGCTTTATTCATTTGTCTTAGGACTAATTATTTTCATTTTGTTTCATTCGCAGTGCGCGGCCGTCTCTAATGTCCCTTTCGCTCGCCGTATTCTAGCTGTGCGATTTGAAAGACAAGTCACCGCCACCAATCACAATAGCCGTGCATCATTTTCCAGCCAATCCACAACAGTTTGGTCAAAGTGTACTTCCATTTATGGACCCAAAGACACTTCCCTGTAGAGGTGAATGCTTCAAAACGTGTCCCTCCGATCCGAGCTTTTAGGAGGGCAAACACAGGACGCAGAAGGCGTCACACTTCTCGGATCATTACAGGCCGTCGGAGGGGGGAGGACCTGTGTGAATATGGGGGTAAGGCCTGTACAAAATGAGACATTTGTAGAATAATTGTGGTTATTTCTCACCGATGACATGTTATATTTAGTAATGGGGCGGTGGTTAGTCTCTTGTATCATCGCGTGATTGGCTATTTCTCTTGGCTTATTGTGTGTTTGTCCAGTATTTAACGTCATTGACATATATTAGCCAATAAGATATCAGCTTGTATTCGAATTGTGATGTCATTGGTAGTTTACCAGGTCCTTTTACTTAGTTCTCCCCAATCACAGTTTAGAACTCTTTTAGGTGATTGACATTCCTGTAGTCCAATGAATGCCTCGCTGGCGTAAGTTTGATTGGTTCTATTTTCGTGTGTAGGCGGGTGAAGGTAATGTTTGGGATTAGATGGAAAATGGCGGCGGTTCGGAGATCACTTTAACTTTATACTAACGTTATATTAGGAATAAAAGAAGCAAAGATGCACTCGGAATTTATTAGAAAATATCTCAACGTGGGTACTTTAATAGGAATTCTGGTGAGGTTGAATTTGCTATTGGTGTGAGCTGAACGTTTACTAAAAATTAGCTGGACACAACTTGGAATAATAAAGGCAAGGAACAAAGCTCGAGTAAAGCTAACGTTATTCAAGCTGTGTCGGTGATGATAACGTTTATGTAATTGTAGCGTTAAATATTCACATTTAAAACTAAAGTGAAATGAGTCAGACTGTATAATAACTCTCATGTTACTACACATTGTTATCAATGTGAAGTCAGTGAGTGAAATGTTAATTGAAGACTTTTAATGCTACACAAAGACGTGATAGCAGATACAAAAATAGCGTCCCCTCATCGGTGTTGAGGCTAGCGTAACCGAGGAGTCATAAGTTATTTACTTATGAATGAACGTTCACCGCCTGCTTGTTTACCACTCAGCGGGGCCATGTGTCGCTACGGTACAGTTGTAACGGCATTTGTCTGATGAGACTACATTACTATACATTAAATATCCGCATTTGGCTGCACAGAACCTTGTTTTCCACTGATAATGGAGGACTCCAAAGCACGGTACAGCAAGAGGCTGGTAAGTATTTATTTTCCCACTCTACGGGCTCTACGGTACATGGAGGACCTACTTTCGATATTGTCCCTGAACGCCTCACAAGAGCTGAAGCTGATGGACAGCTCATAGTGTTACTTTGTTAAAGTAAAGCAGGTGATGGATCTTCTACAACAAATAATACAGTGATGTGTCATTGGATGTGCTGAGGTTTTGAGTGTAGAGCAGTGTAATAGCTGTACAATGACTGAGATGTTACGAGATCACATGCTTTTGTTACCCTGTGATTTCAGTTTCTGACAGTTTATAATAAAATCTATAAGCGACACAAACTTCAAAGTGAATGTCTTGACTGTTGGCTGTTATTTCAGTATGTTGATCTGATGCAAGGGTTAGGTTAGCATGTCTTTAAAGGCATCAAGTGTTCTTTCTTAATAGGGCCTCAGAATGTTCTTAATTCTTGAACTTTATTAACAAAAGTCTTGTCTGTTGCCTCAGCTGCTGTAGACAGTAATATTGGTTGTAAAATGCGATGCATTTACATGACCTTCAGTGATTGAGATTATTTCATTTTGATAAATGAATTATAAATCACAGCAGCTGAAGTGGGTCCACTGTGGCTGGCAGGCTGGCACTGAAGTACACATGGACACGCATGATACTGATTTACCGGGAAAACAGTGTTAAGCTTATTGCACGATTGAATCCAGATACCAGTGAAAAGTTGGGAGAAATTTTGGAGCATAGGAGGGTTGAGGGGCTCAGCTTGGGATTATCCATGTGCCATCTGTCTTTACCTGAGATGCCCCTGAAGCACTGTTACTTAGTTATCAATTAATGTCAGTCGTTGGAAGTAAAGTTTTGATATATTTTTCTTAAAGCCTGTCTAGCAAGCAAAGCGCATTTTATACTGGGCGAGAAGAAGTCACCTGCTTTCAACCAGCTTTGTGTGTTTGTTTTGTCTCCTACTGTCTCTTATGTTTTTACCCATACACTGTTATGTCTGCTTCTGTAGCGAGCCGGTACCCGGCGACGTTACCATGACGATGGCATCTCTGATGAGGAGATTGATGGAAGGAGGATGTTTGACTTGGAGGAAAAGGTCAGCAGTCAGAGGTTCAGCTCTGACCGGGTCATTCGCATGGAGGGAAAAGGTAGGTCATCTTTCAGTGAGGTTTGCTTTGTGTGTGGAAAAGTCAAATTCTAAAAATTCACTGTGTTTACACTTAAGTAAGCAGATTACGATCTGCTTTCTCCAGTAAGATGATTTCTTAACCAATATATAAATAAGATATGGGACTAAAAGAGTGTCTGCAGAAGCCTAAATAATTGACTTCATGTATTTTTAGTCATCAGTCATTGTACAGTCAAAATCTGTGAGCCATACACTCCAAGAGGAGCACAAAGCTCACATGATGTTAAAGGCGTGTTGCAGTGACTTCTCACAGCTGACATCACAATGTGTGAAATGTGCCGCAGACAGCACTGCATCATCACTGTCTGTGATCATCATCGTTTTGAGCCAGGAGTGCGGAATCATGCAAAACACAGCATCCTGCAGTGAGTGGTAGAAAAACTAAAAAAATATATTTTTTTTAGATTTTACATACGAGTTCATCCAGAGAAGCGGTCTGAGAGACCCCATCATCTTTGAGAAGCCTGACGGACTGGGAATGAAGTAGGTCTTTTTCTGCCTTCCTCATTTCTTCTCCTTATCTGCTGAACTACTTTAGTTTTTCTTATCAAGTATATAGTCAACATGCTGTTTCTTCTTCACTGGCATTACTTGATGTTCAAATCAAATAACATGTTGAGTAACGTGTTGTTCTTTAGGATGCCTGATCCAGACTTCAGTGTTAACTATGTCAAGACATTAGTTGGTAAGACTTTCCACATGAAGCTGTTCATTAGGTGCTGCTGCAAACATTTCTTTCTCGTCACTTATCACTGCCAAACATCCACCTCAGGCAGCAGACGCATGATCGATGTGATGGATGTGAGCACTCAGAAGGGGACGGAGATGTCCATGGCTCAGTGGACACGTTACTATGAGACCCCTCCAGCTCAGAGAGAGAAGCTCTACAATGTCATCAGCCTGGAGTTCAGCCACACTAAGCTGGAGAACCTGGTCAAGAGACCTACCACAGTGCGTTCAGCCTTTCTGACAAAAGAGTAGTTAGTTTGAAAGACATCTGAAGTGTAATCAGTGTGACGTGTGTTACGTTAGTAACATTCTGTCTGATTTTTTCACTTCCTCTTTTCCCTCTTGTCTTGTTTATTTCCTGTGTAGGTAGATCTAATAGACTGGGTGGACAACATGTGGCCCCGTCACCTGAAAGAGAGACAGAGGGACTCGACTAACTCTATCAGTGACATGCAGTACCCTAAAGTACAGAAGTATGTCTCCCCATGTTCATTTTTTTTCTGCAGAGGATGTAGCTGGAAGAATGACTGAACCACATCCATTTAATCTGTGCAGGTACTGTCTGATGAGTGTTGAAGGCTGCTACACAGACTTTCACATTGACTTTGGAGGGACCTCGGTGTGGTACCACATACTGAGGGGGAGCAAGGTGGGGCCCCAGGACAAATGAGAAAATGATTGGTGCGCAGAGCTGTGTGTGTGTGTGTGTGTGTCTGTGTGTGTATAACTACAGGTGCATGTTTTCAGGTGTTCTGGCTGATCCCTCCCACGCCTCAGAACCTGGAGCTTTATGAGAACTGGGTGCTGTCGGGGAAACAAGGGGACGTTTTCCTCGGAGACAGAGTGGCTGACTGCCAGAGAATAGAACTGAAGCAGGGCTGTACCTTCATCATACCCTCAGGTAAACTCTGACCTAACCTTAAACTGAATCCTCAAACAGAGGTTTAAACTTGTCAGGACATGACCTGTACACACACTCTGACATGATACACACTGAAGCATTTCAGTGATGCAACACAAACAGAACGCTAATGTGTGTGTGTGTGTTACACTCAGGCTGGATCCATGCTGTCTACACCCCTGTGGACTCCATGGTGTTTGGAGGAAACTTCCTCCACAGCTTCAACATCCCTATGCAACTGAACATTTGTAACATAGAGGACCGAACACGGGTAGGTGCAACATGCTCATTTCTAAAATGAAGATGACAGGAAGTGATATGTATTTTTTTAATGGTAAAGTGCTAAATTTTTCCCTCCACTACAGGTCCCAGTCAAGTTTCGTTACCCCTTCTACTATGAGATGTGCTGGTATGTCTTGGAGCGTTACGTCTTCAGCCTGACCAGAACCTCCTATCTGACACCAGAGTTTCAGAAACACACACTAGGCATTGGTATGTACACACGGAGGACAGAACTTTCCATCACTGGTGTTTTTGTGTACGTAGAATGTGTAACTTATTCTTTCCGTCAGGTCTGAAGAAGCCGTACAGCTCAGATCCAGCCAGTGAGCAGGTGGAGGATGCAGGTGGTGACAGTGATGAAGAGGCTTCAGAGCAGCAGTCTGACAAACCCGCAGCTAAAGTTAATCTGACTCCTCTTGAGCTGGAAGGACTGTGGAACCTGCTGGGTAAACTGGAGGCTCTGCCCTCCAACAAGAAGTGTGTCCCAGCAGGAATACACAATGCTCCAGCACTCATGGCACACATCAAGGTATGACTCTGCTTCTTCATACAGTGTTAAATGATGAGTTTATTTATTGAGGGAATAAAGCTGTTCATAGGGATGAGAATTGATTGATTGTTGAGATATTTCATCAAAGGGAGGAAACACTACGAATATGCAAAAGCATTTGCTCACAAAACACTCGATAACCTTAAATAAATGTCGTGTTTTTGATCCGCTCCGGACTAGTGAATCTCAACCCAGCAGCAGCGGTATCATTTGCACGTCCTCTCCTGTTAATACTGCAGGTATCTAATCAACTAACGTTTCATATTATGTTAACATGATTTGCCTTATTGTAAAACCTGCCATTACTGTGCATTGCATTTAGATGACCATGACGAGAGAGACAGAGTCTGGCTGGCTCAGATGCTGGCAGTTAAAAAATATATAAAAGGAATCGATAAAGAATTGATAAAGGAATCGATAAAGAATCGAATTGTTAAACAGAAAATGGAATAGGAATCGTAAAAATCCTATCAATTCCCATCCCTAGCTGTTCATAGCTGTTTGGTTTAATAAAGATAACCATTGAATGAATAACAGCATTTTGTATTTAGTCAGGTTATCTTTGTGTAATATTAGAATTTGTTTGATGATCAGAATTATTTAAGTGTGACAAATGTACAAAAAAAACAGGAAGCCGGCAAATACTTTTCCAGAGCACTGTAATTATGTGAAGTGTATGTCCTTCACCTGTGCTGTCTCTGCCGTCCTGCAGGCTCTACTGAAGGAACACGCCAGTGACAATTCAAAACTGTCGTACACAGGAAAACCCATTGTCAAGTGGCCAAAGAGGGTAAGCACTCTTCACCTGTAGACACAAGCACATCAATAAAGTGTAGATACAGAATTGGCCACAGCAACAATAAAATGACTGAAATATAATTTTGCACAAATTGCTTCACCTGTTGAGTGAGGGGAACATCTCACCGTGTAGCATCAGCATATACCAGATGTAAAAAAAAAAAGAAATAGCATAGTTTTATGATTTATCTAAATATACTACAAATATTCTAACAATATGCTAGATTTGAGGCCAGCGCC
Organism: Ctenopoma multispine; assembly: GCA_034779795.1. Lineage (NCBI taxonomy): Eukaryota > Metazoa > Chordata > Actinopteri > Anabantiformes > Anabantidae > Ctenopoma > Ctenopoma multispine. Next base: position 24,114,417 of record JAUYWH010000001.1, read on the forward strand.
GGCCAGACACTGGATGTACTGTGTTGTGTTTACCTCAGCCACTGTTTCTTCTTTACTTTTCTGCTCCTCTCCTCCAGCCCTCATGGTACCAACCTCCTCCTCCTCCTCCTCCTCCTCCACCTCCTCGTCCCAAACTAGCTACCACACCCATTATCCCGCGACCACAGAAACCCGCGTCCTCCATGTCTGTGCTGAGACGGCGCAGGGTTAGGTAAGATGGTGTGTGTGTGTGTGTGTGTGTGTGTGTGTGTTTCAGACTGAGAGAAAGACAACACGTTTTAGTCAGTTCAACCATCCATCTGCTGTAATGTTTTGCTTCTCTGCAGGTGTAAGCGCTGTGAAGCGTGTATGAGACCAGAGTGCGGAGAGTGTAACTTCTGCAGAGACATGAAGAAGTTTGGAGGACCAGGGAAGCTGAAGCAGACCTGTGTGCTCCGACAGTGTCTCTCTGTAAGAAACTGTGCTTCCTTCCTTTATCCGTGCATAAATGTTGGACCTGTCATTTTTGTAACTTCTTCTCTGTCCACTCCAGCCGGGCCTTCCTCTCTCTGCAGTGTGTGAGATCTGCAAGGAGCCCAATCAGGAGGAAACTGGAGACCCTTCCCTCACTCTGATGGAGTGTTCCAACTGTGCACAGATAGTCCATCCTGCCTGCCTCACGGTATAACACGCAGTCACTTAAATGATTGTTATTGAACATTCATCTAATTTTTTTAAAGTTTTGTTCCTTTCTAAACATATTGGGGTGAAGCTCACACTGTTGAAAGGATGGATAGAGTGAGGGTTTCATGATCCACCACAGAATCAGTTTGGCATACAGAGATGGGTAGTGGCTCATTTGTGTTCAAAGAGAATAAAAGTTTAGAGTATTTAGACAAGATTCGGGGGCCGTCATACCGGTTCCCCATGCAAAAGATGAAAAGATCATCCTGGCTGGCAGCATGTCTGGTGGTATTCGGGTGCATGAGTGACTTGCATATGTGTGAATGTGTCATCAGCACAGACGTGTACAGTATATGGGGATTTAAGAGAAACATATTGGAAACATGGATATTGTTATATTGGATAACATGGCTCCTCCATGTTGAAGGACACCCTAAAGCCTTTGAGAGTCAAGGATCAATGGGTTTCATTCACAAAACGTTTGTAAGAACACATTAAAAACACATTTATGGAGTTTTTCCAGACATTTATCAACATTTTCCTTTGTGTGTGTGTGTGTGTGTGTGTGTGTGTGTGTGTGTTGTACTTTTATCACATAAACAGAGATTCAAGTGAATTAATAAATCATAGATTTTATAGCGTAAAAAATAGAAATGAGGTTTGTATTTTAGACTCTGTACTACTTTTAGGTCAGAAATCAAACTGAAGCAAACTGAAGTCAATTGTTTGGTACAAAGCTCAGATCTCCGTGACTTTTATCAAGTACATGTTCAGATGGCACAGGGACGAGTCAAATACAATGAATAGGTCTTTATACATAAGTAACTAAGTAACTTTACTCAGGTAAGTATTCTGCTATAAACAGAGTTTCACTCCTTTCCTCTGTGTCACCTATCCTGTTTCTGATCCTTTGTCTGCATCGGTTTCCACAGATCCAGGGTGAAGGAGTGGTAAATAAAGACCTGCCCAGTTGTTGGGAGTGTCCAAAGTGTGTCCAGGGCATCACTGACCCAGAGGTACACACACACACACACACACACACACACACACACTGTCAGGTTTTCCTTCCTCTTGTATGTACATCTATTAAAAACAGAACTGCAGAGTCTCACTGTGCTCTCTTGCACTCATTCTATCAACCCAGCGTCCACACACCTGGTTGCAGTGTGTAAAAGCTAATGGGTTTTGTGTGTCTCCTGTTTTTTTTTTTTTTTTCATTATTTCTTCATTGTTTTTTATTTAATTTTATTTTTTTAAATCTGTTTTCTTTAAATTTAATTGAGCTCTGTCAGTCATCAGGCAGCGACGAATCACTGGCTGCCGGCCACCAACAGCACGTCCATCCCCACGGCCCCCTGGTCCTCAGACTGGGCCCCGGGCCCTCTGCTACCGTAGGGGGTCCCGTGGGCTCCCAGCGGGATGGGGAGGTGATCCGCTGCGGTTTCTTCCCTCCTCCTCCTTCCCTTCCTTCCTGTTCTTCTTCCTCCTCAGCGTCGCTTCTATTGGTGGCGGCTCCTCTGCCTTCTCAGCCAATCAGCTCGAGACTGGTGAGAGGTGCCGTCTACTCTGCGCACATCCACTCGTCTGTCGCGTGCACCCCACTTTTTTTTTTTTTTTTCCCTTTCCATGTTTTTCAGGAAAAGAGACACCTCTCTTAATATGAATTTAGTGATAAGAGCAGTGCCTCTTTTCTCAGACTGTCAGACATCTTCATGTTGCAGCAGCCCTCAGCTCAGCTTGTTTTTGTCATCGCTCATCATAGACACCTTTTCCACCAAGCTGGTTCAAGGATTTCAGAGCCAGTGTTTAATTTTAAACCAGCAGATAAAGAAAGAGGGGGGTACTAACTGTGCAGCATGTGGTCTGGAAAGCTCTGGACATGAGTGTGTCCCAGTGGTTTTCAGTTCATTTGCTCCTGACTTTTAGAGGAGCTGATGGTGTCTAGTGGAGCTCTTCACTCAGCTGTCAGCCTGAATCTCTGGTGAAGCTTCTGTGATGACACTGTGCACCATTTGTTTTCAGGAAGTTCAGATAGTGTTAAACAAATGGAGATGAAAAGTTTGAGATGATGTGTTCACTTTCATGCCCTTGTTTTGTGCCTCTGTAATTAGTTAAGGTTGTATAATGTTAAAGGGATCAGTGGTGAATAGTAACAAAGTATTTTTACTTTACTTTTAAGTGCTGTGTTTAAGTACAAATTAGGTAAGCACTGAGGCAAATAAGGTATTCTTAGTTGAATATTTCAAATTTCTGATACTTTCTGACACCATAAAATTGCAAATTTCCCACTTGTGGGACTAATAAAGGATTATCTTATCTTATCTTACATAATTATTATTACATTTAAAACATGATCATTGAAACAGTGTATTCAAGTATTTGTATGAGCTCAGTTCTGGGTAAAGGTTTACTTTAAGAGTCACAGTAAAAGGTGTTTAGTCGGGTTTAGTTCTCTATGAAACCTGCTCTCTTGTATTTGGTCTTGAATGAATTTCAGTGATCAATATTGTAGTAACTGAACATCTGTAGATCAGTCCAGAAATAATTGTCAGCTTTCACCAACTTCAAGGAAACCAAATCCCCAAGAAGAGCATCAGAGAGCCAGCTCTGTAGCAGTCTCAGTTTGTTAGCTGCTTCTGATGTATGGTTTCTTCTTCCTCCAGCAGTCTAAAGGTGACAAAGCTGAAGGTCACTCAGTGGTGAGTTTACTTCTAGATGTTGAGTTCATTTCTAAAAGCGTTTTTCATGCCGGGTTTTTGACAGCTCCCGTCCCTCTTATCTCTCTTTCCCCTTGCTTTTTCATTTGTCTTCCACCCTGTCCTTTTCCTCCCTCCTTTATCTCCAGAAGCGGAAATCTTCGTCACTGCTGGACGCTCGTATGGCTAAGATTTACAGACAACAGAGACACAGCCGCGATGGCGAGGATTCTGCCAGCGATGACGACGATGAAGGTTTGTCTGTTAAAAAGCTTAAAGTGTCTTTTGAATGGCTACGTCATTGTGACCTGAGCGTTCTTGACGTCTGTGTCTGTCTCCACAGCTGCTCAGAGAAGGAAGATGGCGCTTTACGCCCGAGGGGGGAGTCAGTCTTCCAGGAGGAGGTTTGGTGCCAACAGGAGGGGCCTGCTGAGAGGAGGCTCAACCCCGAGGGGAACCAGAGGAGGCCTCATGACTCCCGGCTCCTCCTCTGTCCTCAAGATAAAGCGTGGGGTGGGCATGAGGGAGGCTGGGCGTAGGGGACGAGGTCTGAAGGTGCGAGGAGGCTCCAGGATTCAGAGGAGAGGAGACGAGTCTGACGAGTCGGATGAAGATGACGACGACGATGATGAAGAGGATGAGGAAGAGGAGGACAGCGAAGACGGAGATAAAGAGCGACAGCATCGTCGAGGAAGGAGGAGGCGCAGGACAGACGATGACGAAGATGAAGAGGAGGACAGCGAGGAACAGGAGTTTGACCCCGAAGAGGAGGAGATGGACACGCTGGAAGACGAGGAGGAGGAAGAGGAGGAGATGGAGGAGGACGGGCGGTGGGATTCAGACCCAGAGCCCCCAGTCCTCCTGGTGTCTGATCTGAGCGATGACCTGCTGAGCGGCTCCTACCTGACTGTCACTCTACAGCGCCCCCACAAGGCCAAAAGGCAGTCTGGTAAGACAGTGTCAGACATTTAAATACGGTCAAACAGGGCTGTGAAAGAGGGTTCCCTCCTTTCTGATTTTTTTCTTTGCATATTTATCCCTCAATAAATAAAATCACCATAAAACAGCATTTTGTATTGCGTAATATTAGAATGAGTTTGATCTGCATCATTTAACTGACAAATATGCAGATAATCAAAAATCTGGGGCGGGGCACAGCACTGTACGTCCATGTTCCAAAATGAAAGAGTTCAACTCCTGCAGTGATGTGTTTTGGGGTTTTTTTCTGCTCAGGCTCCATAGTTCCAAAGCTGGAGGCAGCCATGGGTCCGAGGACCGCGTCAGTGAGTGCTGGTGGTCAGCAGGGATTCATCCAGAGAAAGACGGCTCTGTCCAAACAATCACGACTCAAGAGCACCGACGGCACAGCCGACAGTGGAGCTCCAAGAGGACCTGGCAGGTACCTGCTGTTACTGAGTCTTCTTCCAGTCACATTGGAACTTTTCATTGTCCTCTGTGTGTCTGAGGCTTTTAGGGACAGTACAGAGTGTAGGTCCTCTGTGTTTCATTCATGAAGAAACTGTTTTTAATCATGTTTTGAGTTTATACAGACGGGGGAAAAATGAACTGCACTGTGCAATGCACTGAAAGCACGAGTGCAGTATGTACAGGTGTGTGTTTGTTACATTAGAGAAGGGAAATGTTATCACTTGAATTTACCATGTGATATTTTGTTGGTTGGTCTTAGGCCACGCCTGCGAGGTAACCATGGTGACAGAGGCACTAGAGATCACTCAGCATCTTCTTCTTCAGAAGAAGAGGAAACTGCTGCTCCTCCCGCCTCCTCTTCCCTGTCCCCTCCGTCCCTGCTTTCTCTGCCGTCCTTTAAGGAGGTGGGCAGCGAGAGGGGAGGGGAGAAGGAGGTGTGGGTGTCTGTGTTCAGATACCTGAGCAGAGCCGAGCTGCTGGCCTGCATGAGTGTCTGTAAGGCCTGGTACAAGTGGTACGTGCACAGAGTCATACAACAACATGCAGTGTGTGTGTTTGATGCAAGATGCTGAGTTCTGACCGTGTCCTAAACCTGTCTCACTGTCCCGCACAGGAGCTGTGACAAGCGTCTGTGGAGCCACGTGGACGTGAGTCGGTGCAGCTCTCTCAGTAACCAGGCCCTGGCAGGCATCATCAAACGCCAGCCCACCTCTCTGGACCTCTCCTGGACTCCTCTGGCCAAGAGGCAGCTCAACTGTCTGCTCACCAGGCTCCCAGGTACAAACATACACTAGCACACATACACATGACCGATCCCCGTCTCTACGTGTGTCTTTACACCTGCCTGTGTGTGTCCTCAGGTCTGAGAGAGTTGAGGGTAACTGGTCTGTCCTGGTCCTGTCTGTCAGCCGTGGTCTCTCCCACTCTGCCTTACCTGCGGCTGCTGGACCTGCGCTGGTGTGAAGGCATTACAGACGGCCAGATTAAAGAGATCATCACCCCGCCTGGTCAGTAGCAGTAATAGTTTTCCTGCTCACAGCAGGTGCTCTATAGTGTTTTGGTGAGTTTATTTGATGAAGACACAGGAAGTCATGCAGACCCATGTACTTTAACTGTAGGTTGTTGTTGTGTGGATGATTGTAATGACAAATAGAACACAGAGACACATCATCTGTGTCTGTCCCACAGATTCCGAGTCGTCCCGCAGCAGACTGAGGAACATGGTGACGCTGCGTCTGTCCGGTCTGGACATCAGTGACTCCACCCTGAGGCTGCTGCAGCGCCACATGCCCCAGCTCGAGAGGCTTGACCTGGCTTACTGCAGGGACGTGACGGACTCGTCCATCGCCCTGCTGACATTGGCCGGGACTCACATGCGCAACAACCTCACAGAGCTCACGCTGGCAGGTGGGTGTTAACAGCGCTGTCATGCTGTCATTCATCACTCACACATCATTTAAATCATTCTTCATCCACCACATCTGTCTGCTGAGACAGGGTGTCCGCGGGGTTAATAAAAGTATTAAAAGGTAGGTAGTTAATCACATAAGCAAAAATGAAGGCCAATAAAAAGTATTAAAACATATTTATGGTCATTTCACAAGGTATTAAATTATAGATTTTTTTTAATTCAAACTGAGTCGTCTGTGTTTATCTGCTAAAGTTCACGTAACTTTATTTAAACAAGAGATTAGACTCATTCATTTCGTCTGTGATGCTGACGTCATATTCAGTGGTCGCACGTCGTCTCAAACAGTTCATGCGCCGACACACTAGCTGCTGCTGACGCTCAGGAAACTGAAGAAATTGTACTCATGGGTAAGTGCTAATTCACAGACGGGTGGTTCGAGGACCTGGCGTTTAGAGACTGGATCAGGTCGGTAGTACAGGATAAGGACAGGTTTACTGCTCAGTTTGTACATCAACAGTAATGGATGGAGTTTAATGCTCCGCACTACCCAGGACTCAGGAGCAGGTTTCCACAGGCTCATTAAAGATGAAGTACAACTGAATTATTTAAAGGTGTTTGACGCCACTTATTTTCCAACGCATGCGCTGTACGTGTCGCAGGGCTCCACCGCGCGTGACACAGATCAGAGAATAGTAAAGGTGACTATGTAGAGACAGAAATGACATAAGATAAGTAACATGAGGCTGTTTAGTTAGTTTAGTATATGAACAAGGCACAGAGCTGTTCTGTAGGTATATACTGTAGAGCTTCTGTTGTGATCTAGTGCTGTATAGAAAACATCCTTCCTAATATAATGGTAGGGGAAACACAAGGCAAACACTTTGATTATTGATCTGTGCAGATGTTATTTTAGTGATGTGAAATGAATCTGTAACTAAATAGTTTATGTAAATACAGCATTCAGCTTTTCTAATATTATTCTGTAAAATAGTCTTCATAGTAAAACTCTGACTCCTTTCGATCCAACAGCTGAATCTCACCAGATCTTAGATCAGGTGAGAGTCAGGCATTCAGTTGATTTTTTTTACATTGTGTTGTACTGGATAAGACTGTGTATAAATCTGAAAATCAGTTTAAAAGTTAGGTTTGTTTTTGTTTGAAAAAGGTATTAAAAAGTATTAAATTCAACTTCAGAATTTATGTAAATAGCCTGTAAGAGCACTTCCTCACATGTGTGTGTGTGTGTGTGTGTTTGTGTCCAGGCTGCAGCGAGCTGACAGACAGCTGTCTGTCCTACCTGAAGCGTCTCTCCTCTCTGACCCTGCTGGACCTCAGAGGCTGTAAGAGCATCAGCAGACGAGCCTGCGACGCCTTCATCTCTGACCTGTCACATGTCGCCCTCTACTGTATGATGGAGGAGAAGCTCATCCAGCGGCTGGACTAACACAGACACTGAACACAATAAATACTTTATTACATTTATTTTTTTATACGTATCATGTCCCAGATCTACAGTTTGCTGACAGAAGCCTGAAACCTGATCAGACTGGCAACTGTGGACGTCCTTAGATCAGTGTCTCTTGGTACAAGCTGTAAATAAAGATATTTGTTGGAAGATGTTTTTTTTTTTTTTTCCTACTGATGATGAAGCACTTTCCTCCACCTTCAGTCTTTAGTTCACAGATGGGAGCAGGATGTGCTCAGTATTTGTGGAGTAGAAATTTAGGACAACAGAGGAGCAGTTAGGACCATGTGTACATTTTGCATCTTCACATTCAATTGAAAATAATTGTTGGGACAGACATAGAAGTTGTACAGCACTGAAATCACTGAAGTACATAATTATTAGACTCTAAATACCTGCAGCAAACACGTCTTCAGATGTTCCTTATTTCATGGGGTTGAACAGTAAGCAGCCTCCTCAACCGTTTAACGTCAGGTACAATGTTTTCTGTGGTGTATCAAATGTTACACAACAAAATGTATGACTCCACTACATCAAAATACATCAGCTGAAGCTTTTGGCAGGGGCCCCCCAGTCCCCTGACCTGAACAGCACTTAAAATGTTTGGGTCGACCTTCAAATATCCAAGAATATGATATATAAGTGATGTGGGTCAAATGTTTGCTCACTTGTTGTTTTGAGCAGTTTGCTGCAGGGATCCTTTTCAACTGATCCTTTATCTGCCAACTTATTGGACATTTCTTATTTTCAAAAAAACTCAAAAGATGTTTTCCATTCGAGACTTTTATTACAAACCAGAAATTCATTTACACGTCTGAGGAAACACCAGTGTATAGTGTGTGTGTGTGTGTGTGTGTGTGTGTGTGTGTGTGAGTCGTCTCTGTGCTTCTCCTGCTTCGTCTGAGTGTATCTGGGAACAGTTTGCGAGCGCCTGGCTTGATGTTTGTCTGTCAGTCTAGTAGCTCTTGGTGGTTTCATATGTGTCTGGGAAAGGGAGGCTGACGTGTCCACTTCCAGCCACCAGAGGCAATATTCCAGCGTTGGGGACAACATTCCATGACAGCGTCAGAGTGATGTTCTTATTGGCTCTGGAGATGACAGTCACAGTGGTTAGTTGGCCAATCACGTTACAGAACACGTACGAAGTGAACATGTAAATGTTAATGCATCTCTAGAAGAGATTTGTGATGATGTTAAAAATAGTTTTACACAATTATCGGGTCATATTTTTAGTCTTTTCACTGAACAACTTATAGAAATGTATAAATCTGGCACACGTTTGATGCTGCTGCACACTCAAAAGTTAGATCAATTTGATCTGTCCCAACTTCGTTCTATCATCTTTCCTTTTAATGACTCTTTACTTAATTGATTGGGAACTAAGGATACTAACTGTTACAGTATTGTGGAACATAAGTTGTATCCAGCAACACTACAGTAACAAGACTTCAGCTGCTCAACAGTCTGTTTTTCTGACTCTCCTCTTAATCACACATTTTCAATAGGAGACGTGTCGACTGCAGAGACATCAGTCAAACACACACTCAAGCACATGCAGAATGAGGCCCGACACTGACCTTCTGGCAGCGTGTCTCTAAAATGTCAATGGTACCTTCACACTTCTGCAAGTCACTCTTTCCAACTCCCTTTGGTCAAAACTGAGACAAGCTCAGGCCCAGAGGTAGCGTTTCTGCACAGAATTGATTCTCCTTGTGCAACAGTTTCAGATTACTTTTGTGGATGCAGCTGTGGACTGTGTTAAATGACAACAGTTTTCCACAGTAACCCATGTAGCTATATTCACTGTGGTAGCATGATGGTTTCTCATGCAGCACGACCGGAGAGCTTGAAGGTCACACACATTCAACACTGGTTTCTGCCCTTCACCTTTATGAACTGAGATGATGATGATGAAAGTCTTTCGCTCTTTGGGTCTGAATATGCAAACTGACAAACCATGGGTCTCAGGAGGGGTGGGATGTGGATCAGTACTGACTTTGGATTGGTGTCCTCATGCGATTTACTGAACTCTGACAAGGACATTTACAATTTAAATCCCTTCCACATGGTGTAGTTGACAGAATCACGGTTATTTGTAACCACTGCAAAGTTGAATTTTCCTGTCACTGAAGAACTTGTAGTCTGACTTAAATACTATACAGACCGTTGATGCAGCAAATCACCCAAACAACGGATGCCGACAAAATTGAATCATGACGTTCATGTTTCTTTTAATGACAGAAGTCAAATTAACAACTGTTTAAAAAACACTTTTCAGGTGGTTGACGTGACAGATTTTGCGACGTGCGCTTTCGGTCTGCTGGTGGAAGTGTGTGTGTGTCCGTGCACGATACAGAGATCAGATTAGAATAGTAAACGCGACCATGTAGAGACAAAAACGACATAACGATTAAGATACATAACATGAGGATGTTTAGTTAGTTTAATAAAAGAACAAGGTACAGACCTGTGGTTACACACAGCTGGATCTGGATTCTGAGAACTACTAGTTTTTCTATAATAAACTAGATAAACTTTAATGTCCTGGCAAATAGTTTTGTTTTTTTATTTGATTTGCTTACATTAATGTTTATGTTGAGATTTACAAGAAATGTTTAACAGCTACTGTATAAAGAAAATGGGAAGAGTGCTATGAGAAACCATCTTGCTTGTTTAAAGTGTTTGCAAACTAAATATTATTGGAATTTTGTTCACATAGCAGTTCTTTTAAAATAAAAGTTTTAAAAACTACGTTTTAATTCATTATTAAATTTTGCCCGCAACAGTGCAATTAATCACAGAAAAATCATGCAATTAATCATGGTTTAAATTTTTTAGCACTAATTTGGGTTTGTACTTGTACGTCACAAATATCAAATCCTAATGTGCATATTACCATAAACTGTACAGTGCAACATACATCAAGCCAAAACATTAAAACCATTAAGTGCTCTTAATGTTTTGACTGCTTGGTGTAGACTGTTCTAACCTGAGTCCGTTCCCGTCATCGAAGAAGAAGTATTTGGACTTCATGTCTTTGAGGTTCAGTTTGGCATTTTCACCTCGACGGACAATCTTATCCCACAGCACCACCTGGTTCAGAGACTGCACACACACACAAACAAAATTTTTCCCTTTTAATGTAGATGTCAGTGTCATCTGGAATAAAAGAAACACTTTTTAATCAGAATATAACATCGAGTCAGTTAAACTTGTGGGATATTGATCTGGTCAGTTAAGTAGCAGAGGTGGATGTTGATCAGCTGCTCCTTGTTGTTGTTTTGATCTCTGTTGCCTGTTGTTCTTTTCTCTCTCCTCTGTCCACTCACCCCAACCTTTTGAGGCAGATGGCCGCCCACCATGAGCCTGGTTCTGCTGGAGGTTTCTTCCGTTAAAGGGAGTTTTTCCTCTCCACTGTTTTCTAGTGCTGCTCAAGTGGGACTGTTGGGTTTTCTACATTAATCTGTATATATTTATATAATGTGTTAAACCTTACACTGTAAAGTGCCCTGAGATGACTTGAGTTGTGAATTGGCGCTATATAAATAAAGCTGTATTGAATTGAATTTTGAGTTGCAATGATATTTCAGCAAATTGGACTAGCCTCATCAGTTTTTCGGTTTAAATTTCTTGGTGACTTTGAATTAAGCTCTCTGTAGGTTGATCACTTTAATCAAATGATGTGGCCTTCATTTGTTCCTAACACATTACCCATTCCATATCAGATGGATATTCAGCACGATATATTTTTCAGTTGAGACCTGATGTGTTTTCAAAGTGATCATCAAATAAAAAGTAAGATAGTATATATGAGTTACACTAATTTATCTTAATGTGTATGACATATTATGCCTGTGTGTCAGTCAGTGTGTGTGTGTGTGTAGTACTCACGTTGCTCTTAGTGGAATACTCAGCAGATAGATAGAGAAACAGCTGTTTAACGTTCCAGTCAAATATTGGCTGCAAATGTTGGAAAAGTTAAGAAAGAAACACAGCTGCTCACTTCCTCCTCACACACTCGCAACACACCAACATTATACACACATTGTTGCTATTCCTGCTGTTATTACTGTTTGTTAGACTTTACTTTACATTTCTGAACTACACTTCCTGCTTTGTGCCCTGCTTTGGGGGATGTAAACAGGAAGTTTCATACTTTTGTGCAGTCTGTGAGTGTAGTCTGCACTAAAGAAGTAATCTAAAGGATATCGGCTGAGATGTCAAAGGTGATGAAACCCAGATCACTGCGCTCTCTGGGCCCTGTGAAGTCGTCAACGTTCTTCCTGTTAAAAAGAGAGAGAAGAGAAAAGAAAGTTCAGTAAACTGAGCTAGCTTAAGCAAGCATTAAGGATGCTGGGTGTTATCACGATACACAGCAACTGTGACTCATAGATTACATGTTGTTACATGATGCTTCATTAAAAATCAATCAGAGCTATGTAAGCTAATGAAATACTGAATGTCTACAACTTTAAATGATGTAAAAGTTAATCAAATTTACAAGGTAGTTTTCAACAGTCAAGCTCACTTTGCTGATCTCATATAACAGATTGATGACACAGGAAATGTAACGCTTCTGAAACTTCCCAAGAACCACCAGGTTTTTAAGTTTTTTTCCAGTATCAGGACAATTTGGAGACAGCCGTCAGTACTTCCACTAGTACAAAGCATAAAGGAAGTGCTAATTTAAATATATACTGCGGCATACTTAGTTTTCCAAAACCTGAACATAGAGTAAAACCCTCAGGTCCATCTTCCAATAGCATGTTATGTTTGCTAATGCAAATGTATTAATTTAAAAGGAGAACTGCTCATTAGAAAACCATGTGCAATGATGGTAACACAACTGAAGACTTGTATCCTTTTATGAAAAATATGGTCATTCATGTGTGTCCAAACTTTTGACTGGTAATGTATATAATGATGCAGAATTATAACTCTTCAGAACTCGCCTGAGAATTATCAGGTTTTTATATTTCTTTAGGAGATTGAGTAATTGAGTGATAGTTATCGGTACATCCAAAGGATTGCAGTAAAACAAAATTATTGTTAGTTAATTCGGCGACATTAATACTTCAATAACTAAACATATATGATACATAGCAGCCCAACTCTCTATATGACTTCACAGGAAATTTACACTTCCGGTTTCTTGTAAGATGAAATTCATTTATACGAGTGGATTTCATATGTTTACGTTTTTAACATTAAGTACGCCGAATTAGCTATCAACAACTCCCATTTGCTTTGCAGCATTTGAAGTACTGATATCTGTCACCGAATCACTGTAAAACTGTAGATATCTTTAATAAGATGATGACTCTCAGGCGAGTTCCGAAGCGTTCCGATTTTTGGAGGATTTCTTAATTGTGAGACAGTAAGTCATAATTACGAGATTCGAGCTGTGTCTCGAAACGGCGAGGATCAGACAACATCTGGCTGTGATATCTATGCAACAGAAAGAACCGCAGGCTGCCTGCTTATACACGATTAACATCTAACATTAAAAACATCGACCATTAGTACAATAGTAAGTGTAAACGTTAGTCATTGAGCCGGTGCATTATGACGCTGAGCGTTAAAGGAGCGGTAATAAATAAGACATAGTGATAACAGGTAACACTGATGTAAACACTTAGTGCTAACAGCTGCTGCAGAGGAAGCTTACAGCATGACTTTAGAGACGTGGATGTTCACAGGAACTCTTCTGTCTTTGAAAGCTGTCGTGATGAAGCATCCGAAAGTTAAGGCCGCCATGACGCTCAGAGAGAAGGCGAACAAAGAGTTCGCTCTGGACAGAACCGTATTCATCTTTAAATAGGAGCTACAGCTACAGCTAGAAGCAGAATAACACTGTTTCAAATAAATACGTATCACATTAGCTGTGTGCGGCTAGCTAACGTTAGCTGCTGTGTACAAAAGGAAGTGTCGAGTGTCGTAGAATACACAATTACTTCCTGTCGTGGCTTTTCAAAATAAAACAACTGCGCCAGTGTTGCGTTTGTGTACCATGTGATTGAAAGACCTGTAGTAGGAATACTGTAGATCTGCAGCGATTAACCGAATAATTGATTACAGACTTTAGTAGTTTATGATAATTAAATATTTGCTTTAGTAATTTATGATCAACATTTCTCAAACATAAAAATGTTATGCATGTCTTAACTGCACAGGGTGTTGTTCTTCAAGGTATTTTACTTTATTCTGGGATAGTCTTTACTTCCGGTGTTTGTCCGTTATTTTGACGCAACAGCAGCAAGCGGAAGAAATTTTAAACTCAAACGATGAGTAAGCGGAAGAAGAAAAAACTTTATTCATAACACATAGAACAACAACACAGCAAAATATAGAGGTATTATAAATTCTCCGTAATACATCTATGATACACTCAGTAGGCTACAATCCCATATGTATGGATTACAGGAGGCTGATAGGAAGATATAATCAATACATGAAATAAACACATTCCAAAACTAATTATGATTAAAAATATATATTATATATATTATATTATATATATATATTAGTAAAGTCCTGCATTTAAAATAGTATTTAATTAACAGTAAGTTAGCAAAAAAATACTTAATATAAGATTATAATTATAGATGTGTTAATCCGTTCATCACTTTAATCTTGCAGCTGATAACAATTCAGTTTGTGGTGTTTTTGCAAACTGATGGGTAGGTTGTGAATTGTTCTGAAAATAGTCTGATTATACTGTATTTTGTTCTGTTATCCTATTCTTTAGCACCAGCTGCTGCTTTAGTTACACTGCAGCATGTCTGTATGTGGTGGGGGCCAATATGTAACACTATTGAGACTGCTGTAGCTAACTACACCCTGAGGTCTTATTTTGTATTGTACACATAAGTACATGGAGTATTGTTGGTATATGCTATGGTGGGTCACCTAAGCTACAGTATGTCTACATCCTCCTGAAACAAATTAAAGATACTTGACCCTTGTATTGTGTTAGAAAGCTGCCCACATCTTTAGTGTTAGTGGGTCAAATCTGACCTGTGATTTAACTCAGCCCAAAATACTGGAAAAAACTATAGTTATCATCCAATTTTTTTTACATTATAGCTAATTTTGTTTGTATTGTTATCCATGTAAAAACTTTTAAATGTTTGTTTTTTTACTCATAGACCTTTCTTCTTAAAACATACCACTAGTTTTCAATTGAGCAAACTGTTAAAATTCACTTATTGCATCTCCAATAGGGAAGACAATGGGTAAGTATATTATCTGAGCACGTCTACCAAAAAAACTGTTTGTGATTATTTTTCTTAACATTATAATAACATCATAACATAAATTATTTATTTATGTTAGGAACAAGCCAAAAAGTCCCTTCTTTTTCATTAAGACCAACATATTTTACTAAGAATAGCAAGTAAAATTGAAAATTAAACCATAAATTGAACACTGAAAAACAACGTGGGGTCAGTGTGTGTGTGTGCACGCGTATCTGTGTGTGGGGTCTCTATCTCTAGTAGAAATGTGTTTCCTGGGTCACATATAAACACTGAATGAGGGTCATGATGAACATCATCCTCTTCCTCACACACACCCTCCTCAGTTTCTCTTAGCTTACTGTCCTTTTGTTGTGTTAAAATATCTGTATCTGACCCAACTACACAGGACTTCATGGAAGGAAGCCAGAGTGCCCAGAGAGGATAATATTTAATGAGCTTTAGCTTCCTCTTTTAGCACCAATAAAAACTACACCATTATGTGCAGGTTGTTCTGCACAAAAATAGTCCCCCGCTGACACGTGCGCGCGCATGTGAGATGGTCATGTGTGGTGAACACAACAACAACAACAACAAAGCCCGCTCCACCAATCACATCGCTCTCCTGTCCGCAGCCTGCCTCGCGCTGCGCTGCTGCGTTCAGTCCCTTCTCGTGCGGTGAGCGCGTGAAGTCGAACGGCGGGAACATGCCAGAGGTCCCGCACGAAGCTCCGGATGTGTCCCGGAAAAGAGGCGCTCTGCCCGGACCGCTGCCCGGACACGGCCCGGAGAGAAAGAAGGCCTGCTGGGGCATTCTAACCAGCCAAGGTCGGTATGGTGCAGTAGGCGCTGGCTGCTTTTAATTTTAAAGCTCAATGTCACAGTGATAGTGCAAAACGTGTTTATTATAAAAAGTATATATTTATTTAAAACTGTCAATAAAACTCAGAATACTTTTGCTGCAAACACTACTATTACCAAAATTTGAATAATTTATTATTTAATCAACTCAGTATGTGAATTTGGTTAAAATACTCTATGTGGCCAATATGTATTTAATTAAATTATCAGTCAGTTGCGTTTTTGTGTTTGCATGTTCTCCCCGTGTCTGCATGGGTTTTCCTCTGGGTTCTGCCGCTTCCTCCCACCATCCAAACACATGCAGTTAGGTTAGGGTTAGTGATGAATTAATGACTATCACTTTCTGACTTTATCAGTTTTTAGTTGCCCTGTCTCTGCTTCCATGCTCAACAGGCTTCACACTGGACACTAGGATGGCAAAAAACAACTGTTAAATGTTGTTGTGTGTTGCACCTATGGGCCACTGTAATTAGGTGACAGGAAAACTAAATTCATTTGCAAATACAAAGATGGTGAAAGGAAACCAAAAAGTGTCATTGTTTAAAGGTAAAAAAGGCAAAAAATGAATATGAAAATACTGGCAGGAGAAAATGATGGTAATGATAAAGACGAATGTAAATAAAAAATAATAATTTGTTTTCATCTTTGTTTTTGTGCAGAATAAATAGTTGTCCACAAGAAATGTAAAATGAGATATGTGTGAATCACATTTGTCACTTTAAGAGACAAAACTGCGTTTGTGGAGCTGCAACATTACAGAGGTGAAAGAGACGATGATATTAAGATAAGTAGCAGGTGAAGAGAGAGTTGCTCTGGACCTTTTCAAAATGGCTGCAGCCTTGTACCACTCCTTGAGAGGCTTGAGACGCAAATGACCTCACAGAGCATGTAAACATGGCCGCCTGCTTCTGCAACTATCAACTCTCTACTGATTAGACGACTTGCGAAAGTGTTTTTCTTGGTAGCTAATGAGTCACTTAGCAGTGAGTAAAGCAGACAGGTTAGTTTCTGTCTGTGACGGAAGCAGCCAGTCTCCTATCCTGCTAGTTCTTCACAGAGCTCCTTCATTCAGTGTTAGTATTTGCAGTGACAAGAAAAAGACCACTTAACTTCCTCCTGATTCAAAATGTCGTATATCTACCAGTGGCTGGATGTGCCGTGGGGAGACGGTGATATGGGTACGTTGTAGATAAGACTGCATGTGGTGTGTACTGAGTGCAGGTTCTGCTGCCACAGCTGTTGAAGAAGCTCACTGCCTAAATATAACCACAGGGAGCACTGCTGAAGTCCTGCTGCAGATTCTGTAACAGATATGTATTGTGTATTGCTCATAGAAAAGTAAGAAAATCCTGGAGAGAAGGACACTGTGTGTTACGTTCACCAGTTAAGTGAAATATTTTGTTACACTTGTAACAAAACTTCTGTTTCCCTGTGTGTGTCTTTGTGTCTAGGGTCCTGGGCAGACCGCTCACCTCTCCATGAAGCAGCTTCTCAGGGTCGACTCCTCGTTTTGCGCACTCTGCTGGCTCAGGTAACACACAGACACACATACACAGTATGCACAGAGCACATGTTGACACCCTGTCTTGCATTCTGACTTTTGCCATCCACTGTTTATTGTTCTTAAAGGTGGCAACAATAGACAGATAGTATTACACAGCTCCAGTTTGTGCCTCTCACTACATTGCAATGGTTTCTAAATCCTTAAGTGCAGTTGGAAAATCATATTCCTAAAATGAATCCTCATAGACTCTTATAGGTGGTCATATAAAGAAATGATCCTGTAAAAATCTGATTTTAGTCTATTACTTTTGGATGACAACCTATTCCCCACAAAAACAAAGATGGCGACAGGAAATGACGCCATGATTCAATGGAAGAGGTTTTTTTATCATTTACGTTTGTCTTTATAGGTACTATCATTCTCGTCATTTTCTCCAGCCAGAATTATCATCATATACATTTTTTTACTTTAAAACATTGCGGCTTGCAATCAAATTAAGAAAGAAATTTCCTGTCAATATCTTTGTATTTGGAAAGAAGAAATAGTAAGAAATAATAATAAGAAAAGCCAGGAGCAAACTGGATTGTTTTTTAATATGAATACCTTCAGAATGGTCTGATTTGGAAATGGTTGCCATGGAATGAAGAGTTATGAGTGTATGATGCTGTGCTCACCGTGGTTCACAGATGAGCTCGCATGTTTTGGATCATGAGCAGATATTTTCCTCCTTCTCACACTGGTGGATTGTGATACCTTCACCCTGCTCTCTCTGACGTTTGTAAAGCTGTTCTCTCAAGATGCTTCTGTCATCAGCTGTGGTGCTTTGTTGCTCAGTGCACAAGAGGTTTCTTTCTTTTTCAGGGTTACTAGTGGCTGCTGCTGTGACTATCACACACAGCTTCTTCAAAGAATAAAGTCACAGTGCTCTTTTTTTTTCAGGGATATCACACCAACATCGTCACCATTGATCATGTGACCCCTCTCCACGAAGCCAGTCTGTCAGGACATGTAGCCTGTGTCAGAGCATTAATAAATGCTGGCGCTAATGTAAGTATTCTTATACACCTGCACTGTGATTAAACACCCAACGTGTGTGGTAGTAAACACAGTGACTGGTTTGTGTTGCTCATATGCACGTGTGTGTGTGTGTGTCCAGGTGAATGCTGCTACCATTGATGGTGTCACACCTCTGTACAATTGCTGTGCCTCTGGAAGTGTTGGCTGTACGGAGCTGCTGCTGCAAAACGGAGCCCACACACACACGGCACAACCACACTTCCCCTCGGCTCTGCACGAAGCCTGCAAGAGAGGTAAATACAACAAGAATATGTATGCAGCATACTGTGGCTAAGAGGGTCAGTATCCAGGTTTCACGTGTAGTTACACAGTAGTAGGACTATTCCTGGATTATATCACATTAGATTTTGGTGGAATTTGTTTGAACGACTAGAGTAGTGGAGCTGTACTCCTACATTTCAGAATGTGTGTGTGTGTGTGTGTGTGTGTGTGTGTGTGTGTGTGTGTGTGTGTGTGTACGCAGGTAGCAGCCAGTGTGTAGAGTCCTTGCTGTCTCACGGAGCAGATCCTAACTACAAAGTGTCCCACTTGGCCTCTCCTCTCTACATGAGCTGTCTAAATGGACACACAGCCTGCTCAAGGATTCTGCTGCACAGAGGTGAGTCTCATTCCCACCTGCAGCATATCTGTTAGGAACTTTTCAACCATACCTGTTAACCCTAACTAACTGGTGTCACACACAGTCCAGAAGGTGGCAGTAAACCTAAAAGCTGTTTGCCAGCTGCCGATAAACATCAAGAGCAGAAGTGTGTCAGTGGTCATCTGAAGAAACTGAAAATAGTTTTAATAAGTGTGTCTGCTGAATTTGAGCACCTGCATGAAGCCTCTATTTAAGCTCTCATTGCAGCTGTAACGTACATGCCGCCATCTTGCCGGTTTTTGGTTTTGTTCTTCTGCGTCAAGTCCGGTGAGGCTTAATGTTTCTGCAGAGTCAATTCAGGGTGTTTGATACTGTGGATCACGAAGAAAACTGGTTCATCGTCATAGAACCGTTTCAAAAAGCCTGTGTTTGTGTTTTCGTAGCCCACAAAGCTGCAAATAGAGCTGTGGATCTGCTACTCTTTCACATTAAACTCAATGTTTTGATTTAGTATTAGTGTAGAAAATACTGCTTAATGTAGCTTTACACACACATAATACACATTGAGGTAAAATTACACCTTAACTACACAATAACACATCTCTTTCTCTTTAGGAGCCAGTGTTAATGCAGGCCGGGAAGGTGACAGTCCTCTGCACGCAGCTGTCAGACAGGACAGTGCTGATCAGGTTGCAGTGTTACTGGACTATGGAGCTGATGTGTACATCAGAGACAGTAACAATCAGCGACCTGTAGAGCTGGCGCCTCCTGGTGGAAAGACGCAGCAGCTGCTTCTGGCATTTGAAGGTAAAACAGTCACTGATCCCGCAGTGATTCACACTGATGCATGGAACCACTTGAGACACAGTTTAAGGTGAGGCACAGCAGTAAGAGGAGCTCACTCTCTTTCTCTCTAGGTTGTCCTAGGAGTCTCTGCCAGTTGTGCCGTCTCCAGATAAGGAATCTGATTGGTCCATCCAGATTGAAGCAGCTCCCCCTCCTCCCTCTCCCTCCTCTGCTCACACACTACCTGGAGCACACATAGGATGTTGCCCACGCATGTAGTTAGACAGTGAAAAGCAACTAACTACAGATTTGTTTCACACATAAAGCACATTTCATGTTAACATATCAGCATCATGGTTCACTGTATGGTTGAGTTTGACTACTGCAACATCATTATATCAGAATTCACTGACGAGTGACTCTGCTATACACTGGACTCTGGTATATCAGGCTCTCCCCTTCTGTTACCAGAGTTACTAATGACCTCGTTCTACTGTATTTGAATAGTTAATATTTAATATTAGTTGCCGTCTGCTGATGACAGTGGCAGCTGATTCACACTTTGAACTCACTTAAGAGTCACTATTAGTTTACTGAATCCATCTGTCTGTTATTACACTGTGTATTGTGTCATCATTCATTTCAGGGATTATATGTATTCAGATCCCTCACTTAAGTAAAAGTACCAATCTCAAATTGTACAAATACTCCATCACAAGTATGTAAAGCATTTACAAGTATGTAAAAATAATCATCGGATGTATGTAGTTGAAGTATTAGTAAAACGTATCTGTGGTAATATCTGTGACTCTTATATCATTTTGCTTTTAGTTTTATTTATATTACCAGTGATGCTATATCACTGTGTAATATTATGGATTAATCTGGATTATTCAAATCTGGACCAGACTCAAACATTCATGTTTCTGGAGCAACTTCAGGTTCTTTGCTCAAGGACACTTTGCCATGTGGTCTGCAGATGAGCTAGTTTAGTACTTGCACGTGTGTACTTATGATAGATAGATAATAGATCATCATCAAATAGGTGATGACCCTTAAACTGAAGTAGGGCTTTTATTTCCTTCTGGTCCTTTTCTCAAAACAGTCTCTAGAGGATCAGGTGTCAGCCCTATTATAGAACCAACCTTTTTAATAAACTTGTTGATCCTGTTCCTGTCGCACACAGTAATACTTTTACTCCAACATATGACCTCAGGAAACAAAGCACTAGCCACAAAAATCTGATAAAGAATTTATTTAAGAATGTGCTACTCAAGTCAAAAGACTTTAATGTCTTCAATAAAAGCAGTTTAGATTGACATGTTTTTACAAAAGCCTGAACATTCACTCACCACTTTCATTTTCCATCTATGTGAAAGGGAAACTATGTTAATCTGCTAATCATTAATAACTATTGGTAGTAGCCTTTTTTGGAGCTCCTTAAAATAGTATAAGACACTTTATTATTAAGTCTCACATACTGATGTCTAAATAAAAGATCATCTAAAATCCAAGCTACTGTGGAAAATTAAATAGAGCAAGTTGTAAAATGTAAAAAAAAATAGCACAGTAGCATCATTAATCAATCAATGTATGTTAAATTCAGATCACTGAGTTTCAGTATTGTGGGAATCACTGATAAACAGGACGTTCCTCAGTCCACGTCACAGCTTGTGTGAAGCAGCAGACAACCTGTTAGTCCTGCTGTGATGTGTTTTCTGAAGGAGTCTGATGATGGCGTGAGGTGTGAGGATGCTTTAGATTTATTACCTGTACACACCTGTGATCCAGACTCTCCACACCTTGTTGATATTGAGAACAAAATCCCGGATAAACACATTTACCTTTCTATGTTTTCAGCTCTGTATTTTATTATCAACATTATTGTCTCCCCCTAGTCATTCTTTAATAGGTCCTGCTTGCTGTAGAAGAATAAAGTTTTATTAATGTTGCATTGTTACCGTAGGCTGGATGACGCTGGTGTGACAACAATGAGCCACACGTCACCAAGCAAACGAGGCAGTTCTGAGCACACATTCAATAGTTTCTCCTCCACACCCAGGAACACCTGCTTTAATGTCCGGGAGCCCTCAGCACGCTGACACGTTTCACAAAGCGAGGGACAAAGCTGCATTTCTAGAATCTGGAAGTTAGAAAACATACTGAAAATATTCCAGAGGAATGTACGCACCAGGCGACAGTGTTGCTTGAGACATTTAGTTAAACGCCACTACAGGCGTGTTTCCCTCAGCTGGGCAGAGCTAACCGGAGCAGCGGCAGCAGTATACAGAGATACAGACGTCAACACGGACTCGGCGACTGGAAGACTCCGTATTTTAGTGGAAAGTCGCACTAGTACCTGTCTTCGACTTACGACCTGTCCCGCTGGCTATACCTACTCCACTGAGCGAGTTGTTAGCTGCTTGGCTATCACCCGAAGCCGGCTAGCCCTTGCTAGAAGCAGTAGCAGGAGCTAACGTAGCTTTAGCTATCGGAAGTCTGGCTGCTCCCGGGAAAGAGCTCTCAACATGAGGTTGAAAGTAGGATTCATTCTGCGGAGTCTGCTTGTCGTTGGGACGTTTCTTGGCTTGGTGGTGCTCTGGTCCTCACTGTCGCCGAAACCCAGCGACGATAACCCCTTTGGGAAACGGGTGAGTTTAACAGCAAAGCGGTTAACGCTAACCTGAAGTGTCCAATGGAGAGAGAAGTGTACGTACGTGCTAGCATAACTCCCCCAAACTACACGTCAGGATGTGTGTTACATTAGCTCAATAAAAACAAGTGTACAGATGATGATGGCAGTGACCCAAGAAGCAGATTACATCTAATGTAACAATGGTTGTATTATATAACAAGCATGAGAACACGTTTTCATTCAGCAGCTTTACTACATTGCTTGTTGTCATGGAGATGTTCCTACAGTAGCTGCACACATCCTCATGTATTGAGTAGACACATTTGGATCTACAGTTGTATCCTGCCAGGTTAAATAATACCACATTTATTCATGTGTTAATGTTGCAGTCCTGAACTACACAGGATACATATCCGCATATGTCACGATGTCAGTCATGCGTGTTGAAGACGGAACTGTGCTGCTTGTTCACTGTTGGCATGAGTTCACCTCAGTCATGTCTGCTATAAAACAGAAACGTTTTCAGACTCAATATGTTCTGTTGTATGCTTTGGCTCTTTCACGTCTCAAGTGCTGATGCTGCAAGTAATATAGCACATACAACAATATGAACTATTGTTGTATGTGTATGTGTAGTAATTCAAGATAGAGATGCTTGCTTCAACTTGGTGAAAAAGTCTTATTGCAATTACTGTGGACAATATTGCATTATAATATTATGGGAGCATCATGATTTGGGGGGCTGCTTTGCTGCCTTTGGACCTGGACTGATTATGGAGGGGAAAATGAATTCCTAAGTCTTCAAGATAGGATAAACTATAGGATAATATCAGGACGGCTCGGTAGAAGTTTGGTGATGCAGCTGGACAAAATCAACATCTTGCAGTGTGGCCCAATCCGAGTCCAGACCTCAACACCCAACAGAGCTGCTGTGGAGTGACCACAAAAAATTCACACCATGTCCTGAGAAAATAGCTGAACTGAAGCAGCTCTTTAAGAAGAATGGTCCAAAATTCTTAAATTAAGTTGCAGTGTTCTGTGGTTATATCATTGTTTGCAGATGTGATTGCAGATAGATTATGCAGCGCCCCTTCCAGCCAAACAGGTTTGACTCTTACTAATATGGCTGACGGACAACAAATTAGCCTTTTGACTAAGACTGGTTCATTTCTAGTAATGCCAGTTAATGTGCAAAGTAAATCACCTGCTGGTTTTTGCTTAGGTTTTTTCTGAAGTTGTAGATGATGTAACAGTTTTATGCTCTACAGTCAGCTAACACATCATCATAGCTCCAACATTTATCAAACACATCAGAGCAGAAGACCTTTTCGAAAACATTCTCTAAAATGTGGACATGTGTGCAGAAAATGGCATCCTGTGGAGGTTTAGTGAGAGCATGAGAGACTGAACCATACAATAAATGTGTGAGCTTTCAAAGATTGAGAAAAATGAGCCTTGAAATCTGTGCAGATCTGCACCGTTGGTTGATTTTGCTAATACAGAGAATTAACTTATGTTGCCTGTACTAATCCCCCTCACTCAGTCATTACTTGTGCCAGGCTCTGATTGGCTCTACATAATTAACTCATGTGATAGATGTAGATTGTGTGCTGTTGTATCTTATACTCACTGTCCATTGACTTCAAGTCCATCACTATATCTCATTGTAATATGTTTTGATATTTGTCAGTTACTTCTTGTTGTCTATTTTGATGTAATGTTAACAACAACCCTCTGTGGTTTCCCTCCGTACAGGATGACGATTCCCTGCCCAAAGGAGGCCCAGCAGATCAGTTTAAGCCTGTGGTGCAATGGCCTCATGTGGAGGGGGTGGAGGTCGATCTCAACTCCATCCGACGCAAACATGGTGAGACACATACACATGCTCACAAGCTCTTACATTCTTAAGAAAAAGACACCTGGACCTTACTATTTAACAGTTTTTGATACACATTTAGATGTTTTGTTTGTGTGACTTATACCAGCATGTTGTGTTTGCAAGGTAAAAGTTAAGGTGCTTCACTGTAACACAAGTCATGTGTTCATTTACATTGTATCTGTTCTCTAAGTAAATCTAATTTAGTGTTAGGGAAGATTTCTACGAAGCAGATTATTTATATATTCTCAGAAGCTAAATATATTGCTATGTTTCATATGAAAGCAACACAGTGTCAGACTAATGTGATGGTGTAATTATACATAAAAGGCGCTCCGCGTAATTTCTTACCTCCACTGTCTGCATTAATACCCCCCCCCCCCCTCATTTCCTCTTTAGTTTAAAATATAAGTAGTAATTATGAGTTATGTAACAAAGTCAGGAAATGCATCTTGTGTTTCTAGACAATAAATGTACATGCATTTCTGTACAAGGTTATTGATAGTCGCAGCCCTTGTAATTCTTTTTATTCCCATTGACATTGACCACAACAACATTATTCCCATGCAAAATAGCACTATTCTATACACAACGATATTTAAAAAACATCAAAATTCCCCATTTTTACCTCCAGATTTAAAACAATCCACAGAAATCTAGTATTTATTGTTGTAAAAGGACCTATGACTTGCCTTTGTGCAGTACATTTACATGCACTTCAGTAACCAGGTTACAGTCGGCTTTCTCGAGTAAGCTGATTTCTTAACTGCCATGTAATGTGAACCTAGTTTATGCAATCAGGTTAGGGGATTAGAGAAACCTTGATTTCCCCAGGTAGTTTTTTCCCGGTGAACTCTGATTACTCTGCCATGTATACATGTAAATAAGTTTCTAACTGGCTTTTTTACAGTAATGCATGTGCAGGACAGAGGCTGCAGACACTCGCAACTCTACTGCTTTTAGCAGAGATCATTACAGGGCAATGCTGCCTCATTTTAAAATCAAGTACGTCCAAAATCTAACTAAAACTGAAACCCAGTAGATGTCTAAATAAGTCACTTTTCATTGTGTATTTCTTTTTAATTCACACAGTTTGTGCTGCTAAGAAAGACCTCTGTGACTGTATATCTCTCTCACAATGCTGTCAGTCAACTCCCATAAAAAAACATATAAATATAAAAAAAACAGTCATGGACAGTACAGATGGTAGGTTTTGAAAGGGCCCAAACCCCAAGAAAACCTCAAAGAAAACTATTAATTAAACAGCGACTGGATCGGGAATTTGGACAGTTTATAGCCCAACAAACCATATTAGCTCATACAATCAAGTAAGAAACACTTGAGATGCCATTGTTGACTATAATCTTCAATATAGCAAAATAAACTGGATAAGACATTTTAATCTCTGTTTCTAACTTGTTCAGTTGGTCCGTGGTTGAAAATATCATGCAAGACCAATTAATCAAGCCCAGATTTGTATATCAGAGGCAGGATAATAAGGGCTTTAAGAAATCCAGAATTCTACTACAGGTTACCTGCAGGTCATTTATCTAGCCTGGTTATAAAATGTGAACAGTTCCTATGAAAAGAGCATAAAAGACATGAGGTCATCTTTGGTTTCTGCTTGTCGTCTCCAGGAGTGGACAAGCATCCCCAGAACCCTGACCAGCAGCCCAACCAGAATCAGGTGATCCAGCAGCAGTACGTGACATTCAAACCCCAAACACATGCCTACGACAGCCCTGTGCTCAAGAAAGGTATCCTAGGAAACTTTGAGCCCAAAGAACCTGAGCCTCAAGGGGTCCCTGGTGGTCCTGGAGAGGGAGCTAAGCCTCTTGTCCTGGGTCCAGAGTACAAAGACTCTGTCCAGGCGTCTATCAAAGAGTTTGGCTTCAACATGGTGGCTAGTGATATGATCTCACTGGACAGAACCATCAGTGATATACGGCATGAAGAGTAAGTACTCATACTAACTACCAGATTACTTACAGTGACCATTTCACCAATTTGCAACATTTTCCTAATGTGATATTTCTATGAAATTATATAAACACAGACTTATTTGTGGCACCAAATCTGGCTAAACACCTGATGATCAACTTAGGTTTAAGCAATCACACACACACAGAAGGCAGGA
This sequence comes from Ctenopoma multispine, assembly GCA_034779795.1. Classification (NCBI taxonomy): domain Eukaryota; kingdom Metazoa; phylum Chordata; class Actinopteri; order Anabantiformes; family Anabantidae; genus Ctenopoma; species Ctenopoma multispine. Next base: position 24,140,771 of record JAUYWH010000001.1, read on the forward strand.
AGGTGTGACTCAAACACACCCACTGAACCATCTGCATTTAACCCGTCTGACAGCAGCAGGTTGTGACGGTTGATCCTGTCCTTCACATTACCACATCATGCATCATTACTTTTTTGGTATTTTTTCACTTCCCAATGGTCCCACCCAGTGTTTTAATCTAATGAAATATTTGTTTACTATTATCTTTAAGCTGAGTGGATTGTGGACATTTGTATAAAAACATACTCCACACCCTGCTCATGTGGTATTATAAGAGGTGAATAAACAACAAACTGTAGTATAATGTACAAGACTACCAGTCACAGCAATCAGCTATGTACTATTATCACTAGTTAGACAATGTGTACTTAAGGGTGGGTCCATAAATGTGGTACAAGTCTGTGAGTGTGTGTGAGAGAGTGAGTTTCATTGCCATGTTTAGGACTGTAACCGTAGTGTCCTTGATCCTGAACACCTTCCCCAAGAGGAATAAAAAAATTCTATCAAAATAAAAAAAAACTAAACAAACAAACAAGTTTGGATGTTATTTAAAATATATATAAAAAATAATCATTTAAAACCGACATTTGACTGAAACTAGCATAAAGATAGTGATTTTAGAACAACAGCAGGAACATAGAGACTGGTCAGAATTGAGAGAAGGAAAATACATCCAAACACGTGCTCGAGACCTGGGAAAGGAGTGATTTCAGCTGGAGTAGCTTCAGGACTGTCCTTAGGTGTCCCAGCCAAAACCCAGAGTTAGATCCCAGAGAACATCTGTGGAGAGACCAGAAGTTCCAATCTAATGGAGCCTGAGAGGACCTGTCAGGAAGATGGAGATAAACTGCCAGTGCCAAAACTAGCTGTGAGAAACCTGTAGAGACTCACCAAAGATAATTTATTACTTATAAATGGTATTCTGCAGAGTATAGTATTGCAGCATTTTGTAGAAATGTGTTTTCACTTTGTCATTGCAGGTTATAGTTTGTAAAGTGATAAAAGTACATTTACAGCGCAGTCAAATGTACTGAATTGGTCTAAATACTGTATGCAGTTGTACCCTTCTCTATGACATACAACTTCAAAACTCAACCGATACATTTGTGAATGATTGTAACTGACCTGAACTTGCTGCTCCACCCCCCCCTCGCCAGGTGTAAGTACTGGGATTACGATGACAGACTGCTAACCTCCAGTGTGGTGATCGTCTTCCATAATGAAGGGTGGTCCACACTGATGAGGACCATCCACAGTGTCATCAAGAGGACTCCCAGAAGATACCTGGCTGAGATAGTCATGATAGATGACTTCAGCAACAAAGGTGGGTTTGGGTTCCTCTTTTTATCAAGCAAAAATGTGAACAAAGGCAAAGAGAAGGAGCACTGTTTATACATGTGAAGAAATCAAGAAAGCACTTCCCTCTTCACAGACATACTTCCCTCACTGTGTGTGTGTGTGTGTGTGTGTGTGTGTGTGTGTGTGTGTGTGTGTGTGTGTGTGTGTGTGTGTGTGTGTGTGTAGTTCATTTGAAGGAACGTTTGGAGGAGTACATCAAACAATGGAACGGTCTTGTAAAACTTTTCAGAAATGAAAAAAGGGAAGGGCTGATCCAGGCTAGGAGTATAGGAGCCAAGAAGGCCACTAAAGGACAGGTATCATTTGATCTACTGCAGCTCCTCCTACCACAGCTACTGTCAGTACTGTGCAAGTATTTATCAGTTTATTAATGTGTGACACAGCTGTGAGCCCTCAGCTTAAACGTGTGAACCATTAGAATGATGAAGTTAGCAGCAGTCACACTGACATCCAAGTGTTTGTGCTTGTTTCTAGGTGCTTATCTACCTGGATGCTCATTGTGAGGTTGGAATCAACTGGTATGCTCCACTGATTGCTCCTATTTCAAAAGACAGGTAACACACATACACATATAATTGTCCATAATTTAGAGTTTACAACGGCGATTGTTGTTCTTATACTCCTTCTTCTTCTTAAACAGTACATTTGGAAGTTTCTGTGTGTTAGATGGAGTGAGGTGCACTTTCAATAGCAGATAAAATATGTTATACTAAAATTTCTTAATTCAGTTTATGAGTATCTATTGATAGAACTACCAGGTACTTGTTTTTACATGTTACGTCATCTGTGGTTTACAGTGCATTACAAAAGCCTGCTGTCACATGAAGTAACCTCATAGTCCAATACAGACAAACATATGTGTGTTTGTGTCTGTGTGTAGGACAGTATGTACAGTCCCACTGATAGACTATATAGATGGTAATGAGTACACTATGGAGCCCCAGCAGGGTGGAGACGAGGACGGCCTGGCTAGAGGAGCATGGGATTGGAGCCTGCTCTGGAAGAGGGTTCCACTTAGCCAGAGAGAGAAGGCCAAGAGACAATATACCACCCAGCCCTACCGGTACACACTCCACAGCCAGAATGCTAATTCTCATCCCTGTTCTGTTTGTGTCTCCATCTCCCATCCCTCCATGCTGCCTGTCATGTCCTACGCTGTGTCCCACTCTGTCGTGGTCCTCACCTCCCCACCCTGTGTCTTTGTGTTTTTACTGCCTCTGTCTCTATTTGCTGTGTTTGTTTTCTTTGTTGTCGTTTTCCACTGTCTGCACCTTTTCCCCCTGTGTATGTTGTGTGCGTGACCCCCCCGCCCCCCTCCCCCCACTGTGTCAGAACGGTGTGTACGGTGCCTCTAATCGACTCCATCCACGGCCAGAAGTTCACCATTGAGGCCCAGGGGGGAGGAGACGAGGATGGCTTCGCCAGAGGAGCTTGGGATTGGAGTATGCTCTGGAAGAGAGTTCCTCTGGGAGACAGAGAAAAAAATCTCAGAAAATCTCGAACTGAGCCATATAGGTACAGACAACAAAGTCTCCAGACAACACTGACAAAGACAAACGCATCTAACCTAACATGTCTAATGTTAAGACTGTTTCTACGGCAACTAACTTAACAAAGTCTTTGTCTTAAACCAACACGTCAGCAGAGTAGTTTTACTTTATTATTTATTCCACTGCTGAGGATTCAAATTTTAAATATTTGCACTTAACTTTACCTATATCACATTCTAGTATAAAGTGAAGCTAACACATACTCCATATCATAACTAATGAATCAAACTAAAACTATCTGGCTGTGTTGGGGAGTCCTGTCCACTGACTACCTCTGTGCTCCCATGTCTCTGCTACTACACTTTCACCACAATGCGCTGTGGGCCCCGTTTCTGTCATTTAGTGGGATTTATTCTCATAGGTTTTTCTTCTCTTAGTCTGGCTTTCTGCTGGTTTCCTGTATTCTCTTTTGAGTCCACTTGAACTACAGGGACCAAAGGAAAAGGCAGCTGCAACATAACACATCAGCCCTCAGTGAAAGAAGAATGTGAGAGTCTCTGGGGTGTTGGAACATTCTGTCTGAGGTGCGGGGGAACTTCTGGTGTGAATTGGGTTCGGACTGGGGCATCATTACCTCCACCTCCTCCCGCTCCCTTTTTCGTTCACCGTGTCTTGTCAGTGTTTTTCCTTTTCATGCTCTGTGTTCTTGTCGAGGTTGTTAACTGACTTTAAGTAAAGACAGTGTAGAAATGATTTACTGTCTTGATTTGAGACCAAGCTGCAGTTAGTAGATGGTGTGATGTATTGTTTTTTTATAGTGGAGTGACCTTGAATGTGTAGAATAATGCTGAGCTACACAGTGACGTTGTCGTGACCTGTCTGAGAATATTTGTGGCTGTTTTTATCCCTGCAGGTCTCCAGCCATGGCAGGTGGTCTCTTTGCTATAGAGAGAGAGTTCTTCTTTGAGCTGGGTCTGTATGATCCAGGACTGCAGATATGGGGAGGAGAGAATTTTGAGATATCATACAAGGTAGACAGTACACACACACACACACACACACACACACACACACACACACACACACACACACACACACACACACACACACACNNNNCACACACACACACACACACACACACACACACACACACACACACACACACACACACACACACACACACACAGATGCTGGATGACCTCACAAATGAAAAGACTGTGGAGCAGAATTCACTATTTCTGTATGTTCATGTAGATCTGGCAGTGTGGTGGCCAGCTGCTCTTTGTACCATGCTCTCGTGTCGGCCACATCTACAGACTGCAGGGATGGCAAGGCAACCCTCCACCTGCACATGTTGGATCCTCACCCACTCTGAAGGTAGAATGGCTCAAACTTCATAAACCGTTGCAGATTCTGTGTTGATACTCAGTTTAAGAAAAATAGTATTTCAAAGCATATACTTTAAACTTGAGGTAACTTTTCAACATGAACTTAAAGGGGAGCTTCCACGATGTCACACCCTTCTTACCCAACATCCCAACAGTGCAGTTACAAGTAAAAAGACCTACAAACATGATATGACATCTTTAATACCTCTGTGAATTGTTTGTTTGTGTGTGTGTGTGTGTGTTTTTACAGAACTATGTTCGTGTGGTGGAGGTGTGGTGGGATGATTATAAGGATTACTTTTACGCCAGTCGTCCAGAAACTCTCACTCTAGCCTACGGAGACATCAGTGGGCTTAAACGCTTCAGGTACAACACATATTCAATATGTCTACATATTTGTTATTTCAATTATACTCATTCAGACTTTTTAATCTTTTGTCTGACATGATCATTTCCACCAGTCTGAATTTCGTACACCCCTGAACACCAATAAACCAGCCAATAAGAATCTTGCATGAACTGACACACAATACATTGCTCATACTATAAATATATTTAGCTGAAATTAAAGATGTGTTAGGCAAATCAAACTAGCGCTAGCAAATTCAATCCACTCTGCTCTTCTACTGTCTGCCACGCTCCGTACAGCACTGGTGTTAATCATTCTCAGATTAAAATTAATAAGAAGCTGCAAAACAGACTAATCAAGCAGAACGTTTTGGAGAATATTTTTACAACAAAAATATTTGAAAAAGTGACATACTGTAGCTTTAAGTATGGAAAGTCTCCTCATCTTGTTCTTCAGTGATTACAACCAAAGCTTCTTCACTGTTTTGCTGCATTTTTCAAAATGTGATAGGAAATAAAGTGCAATTTCAGTTCTGGAATTTGTTGTTGATTATTTATTTTTATACTTTATTCTGACTGTCATATATTTAGACAGGTGCTTTAACCTTAATTTCAACTGAGGACAAACTAACAGAAGCTGAAAATTCTCATTGTTTGCTGTCTGTTTTTGTCAGAGAGGAACATCGATGCAAGAGCTTCAAATGGTTCATGGAGGAAATAGCGTATGACATTCCAATGCACTACCCACTGCCTCCTAAAAATGTAGAATGGGGGGAGGTAAAGACACACACAGCATGCTTTGTCATGTTTGCTAGACAGCAAAATATACTGTGACATAACATTTTGAGTGAACTGTGTGTGTGTGTGTTTGTAGATTCGGGGTTTTGAGACAAGTTACTGTATTGACAGTATGGGACACACCAATGGAGGAAATGTGGAAATAGGACCGTGCCACAGGATGGGGGGCAACCAGGTAATGAAATGATCCCCCAACTACTGTTGTGCATTGTTGTCGAGCACTGCATTGTTCTTGGTCACCTCCTCCCCCACTGACTGTGTGTGTGTGTGTGTGTGTGTGTGTGTGTGTGTGTGTGTGTGTGTGTGTGTGTGTGTGTGTGTGTGTG
>JAUYWH010000001.1:24150372-24166237 GCA_034779795.1 Ctenopoma multispine
TATGTGGTGTTTTCCAAAAATCCTTTTCAGTCTTTCAGACACCCCAGCCATGTATGGAATAACCAGGTTCTTCCGTTCCGTTCTGAAGAAAGCCCTAAACACCTGTAGATATCCCAAGTGGGCCTTTAACAAGGCAGGGTCCTCTTCCAGGAAAAGGACCACGGAACAACCTGAATCTCGGGGCCAACGTTTACCATTTATCAAGTGTGTCTTAAAACAATATTCAGGTGCCCATATGAACACTGAGGGAGGTTTAGCTTGCTCTGAATATTCCTCCCGGCCATTCAGGCCGTGAATTGATCCTATCTGACAGCAACTGAAGTGACGGGGGACTAAAATCCACTAATGTGAGGCTTTAGCAGTTCATTAAATCAAGCTAATATTTTCCAAAATTAAAGACGTCTTGAGTGTTAAACTCTCATTTTGTTTTTCCATGTTGAGCTGAAGTGGAATGAAAGTAACAACACAGATGGGGTGTGTTAAAAAGCCGCAGCTTTCAAATATAACCACTTAATGTGTAAAACCCTGATTAGCATGTGAGCCTGAGTTAGTTAAACCACATGCAATGAAAGGGAAGGTGCCATACACTGCACACACTGTGTTTGTAAAACTGCTATAAGATAAGGAAAGTGACAAGTCCTATGTAAACTAAATTAATGTATATATAGTTATCATGGTCAATATTTAAAAGTTTACTTCCAAAGTGGTTATTAATACACATGCTATTCAGTCATCAGCCATGTCTACCAATACACTGAAGACATCGTGCACGTTCCCCATTGGCTGGCGTCAGAAAAAAACATATTACGTAACAAGGAAGTATTCCTCTTGTGTTTTTCGGAGGACTCTCGAAGGACCTCTACGACGTGCAAGGGGTTGGGTCTGTCAACCATAGCCGAGCTGGAGCTTACTAGTTCGTAATCTCTTCTTTTTGGATGTGTCTTCTTTAACAAAGTATTTAAAGGAACGAAAATTACACCAGTGATTAAAAAGTCATGTTTTTGTAATTGTAAAAATATTTTTTTCACTATAAACAATTTAATATACAATTATAAGGAGTGTCATAAGCAAAGGTCTGTTAATTTTAAAGAATGATGTACTTTATGATCTGTCAAATATAATAAAAAAACGATGCGAGAGTTGAAGAATCGCGGAGCTGTTCTCGGCTACAGCACAGTGACGTTAGCTTAGCTAAGCTATTGGTTAGTTATTGAGTGTTAGCTTCGGCTGGATTCGTCGGGCACGTGACCGATCCCTTAAACGTCGTAGCGGTCCTTCGAGAACTCGTGACAGGTGTAACTATAACGTGAAGTGAGAACTTTTCACTTTCGTGACAACTTTATCAAACTTGTGATAGAAACAACGGTTGTCAGAGCTCCTGCAAGACACACAGCAGGGAAATGGAGCACGTTATTGCAGCTGTGCTGTACTTTACGTTGCTGGGACACGTCCAGAGTTGGGATGACGGTACGTTCAGAGGATATGTGACTGTTCATAGATGTACACGCATAGAGCCGCTTCGGTTCACTGGATAATCCGTGTAAATGTGTGTGTGTGTGTAAGAATCAAGTTAGATCAGTAGTAATGTCAGTCGGTGGCAACTTCCGCACACAGCCTTCCTACCAGAATCAGTGGATTAGTTATTTTAACTTTTCTTTTAATCGCTCATATAAGGCACCAGCCTGCGGAGCTTAATAAGCTGTATTGGCTCTATTCATTTATCTATTAATAACCAATATTCAGTTTACTAATGCTTATAGAAAAGCTATTAGCTATTCACATACGTCTGGGTTGCCAGGTTGTGGTAAATCCTCTTTCAGCATCACACTTTAATCGTTTTACATAGATCTATCCATTGAACTGTTTTACCACATCTGGACCAAAACTAAACTGACTACAACTAAACTATTGTCATTTATGACTTGATGGACGAGTGCTGCAACCGTCTTTTTCTCCTCTCTCCCCTCCACAGGCAGTGTGCTGCTGCGGGACATCCAGGCATTGACTCTATACAAGGGTCGCTACACCACCGCCAGGCGCTCCAGCCCCATGCCTCAGCTCCAGTGTGTCGGAGGCTCAGCTGGCTGCCAGGCCTTCATCCCAGAGGTGGTCCAGTGTCAGAACAAAGGCTGGGATGGAGTGGATGTCCAGGTGAGAACGAAAGGATGAGCTGTTGTTGATGATTTTGTTGATCACAAAGTCAAAGTTGATAGATACAGTAGCTGATTTTTCAAATTGAGGTTTTAAATAATGCAGAACTTGGTTGTAATAAACCTCTCTTGTCCTCCTCACAGTGGGAGTGTAAGACTGACATGGACAATGCATACCGCTTCGGCAGCATCGAGGTGAGCTGTGAGGGCTACAACCACCCTACTGATGCCTACATACTGAAGGGCTCCTGCGGGCTTGAATACACATTGGAGCTGACTGAAGAGGGCCGGAGGAAGAACCAAGGCAGCTGGGGCTCCAACGGTGGTTCTAAGGGATTTGGAGGTGGGAGATTGGACATTGGAGATCTGAAATCTGAGATGGATGAGGTTTCATCTTCATAGAGACTCAGTATCTAAAAGTGTTGTTTGTCTCTCTCAGGACTTGGGGGATTTGCCTCCAGTTTCTTTAATGGTTTCTCTGGAAACAGGCATCAGCAGCAGAGCCATCAGAGCTCATACCCTGCAAGCAGCGATGACTCAGGAGGCCTGCTGGTGGTTGCTGTGCTTCTGCTGTTAGCCTACGGAATCTACAAACTGTTCCTCAGCGGGAACATGCCTCAGTGGAGGCAGGATGGAGGTCAGGCTAGGTACCCTGGAGATCATCACCATGGCTCCCCTGCGGGGCCACCACCCCCAGGATTCAAACCTGACTTTACAGGTGTGGTTTGTCCAGATTGTCTTTTTCCTCTCAGCACGTGGCTTATAGCTCTGTGGTTTAAATATTTAAAAATGGTCTCTCTAAAATCTTGATTCTCTTCTTGCTTTCTGTTCAGGCCACTCTGGTCCCAGTCCAGGCTATGGTTTCCATAGTGACTACACTTCAGGACAGCAGTACGGACAACAGTACCCAGGAGGCCGAGCTGCTTCCGGGACAGGCGGAGGCTTCTGGACAGGAATGGGGACAGGAGGGGTGCTGGGTTATCTGTTTGGTCGTCAGAGGTGAGTGAGAGATGGTAGAGACGAAGCGTTCTTCCTCTTCTGTTTCACTCTGAGCCTTCTGGTCACTTGTGTGTTTGTTCTATAGAAACCAGCCGCGCAGCTACAATAACCCCACTTACACTGACAGCAGAGCTCATCCTGCTGCTGGATCTTCCTCCTCTGGGACACGCACAGCTTCAGGTAGGTTAGATACCAGAACCACAAACACACTACTCTGATATCAAACAGTTGAAGTGATTAGACAGTAATGATACATTATAAATATCTAGTTATCATCAGATAGTTTGTTTAAAGGGGCATTACACTCCAGGATTTCATTTGGCTGTTAAGCAGAGCGACAGTGCAGAGCTCTGAGTGGGGGTGTATGCAGAGGTTACGTGACAGTCAGACACATACACGTGGACAGAATGGGAGCTACTGTTTGAAAGAAAGTGATGTAGGGAAATTAGCCACTAATTGACACTTTAGAATCCACATGTTATTAGCTTATTTCACCCCTGTTGTTCCTGTCTTCAACCTGGTAGCCCCCTAAATCAGGTCTATTATGTCACAATGTGGGAGGGGCTCAAAACGTTCTAGTCCAAACTGATTGAAATGGCTGAATGTAAAGAGGGGTGTAATGCCCCTTTAAGGAAAAGCTGAGCACCTTTATTAAAATACAGGGTAAATAAATATATCATTTTACTTTTAATTGTAGTCACACCACACTGATTCTGAACCAAAATGACTAAAAGTGAAACTAAAATAAACAGAAATAGAAATTATCCTTTGAAAAAAAACTAAACTGAAACAAATGAGGGAAACTAAACAGAAATAAAATCCAAAAAACCAATGAAATCAAAATTAAACTTTAAAATTCCCTTCATGGGACTGTGGAAATGACTTTGACTCTAGGTCCATCACCACTAATCACACTTCTCCCACACTCAGGATTTGGAGGAACCAAAAGAAGATAGAAGCAGCTGAAGTGATCTGTGTGTGTAAAGCTGCTCAGACGCTGTGAGCTTTATCTCAATGTTTGAGATTCTGTTTGGCTTTTAAGTGTTGGTAGAACATTGGTCATTGATCACTGATTAGCTCTCATGCATCTTTACTGTATTTATGTGTTGTTGTCTCTTCTCTCTTTGTGACTTATTTTGTGGTGGTGACTGTGTTGTGCCTCACACAGAAAACTACAGTTTCTCTGTAGCACAACAGAGGTGAGAAATTGTCTTAATATAGTTTATACTTTTGTTTTTCATACCATGTAATGTAATGACTTTAAACGTGTACAGCATTTTGAACCGTATTAAGTGCTGCAGTAGGTAAATTTGGAGCAAATGATGTGTAATGTTTTGGAAAGTAGCTAATAAAAAGGCATAAAATGTTGCTTTTTGCTCTTTGTTTCCCTTCCCAAAAATCCCAACAAACATAATGTAGGTAAAATATGATTTGCTGGCAGTTGATATTTAATCTTCTGTGAGGAGTTGAGAGCAGTGTGATTAGCGTGGGAAAAACTGAATGTTGGCCATGATCTCAAGGTGACCTGTCAGATGAAGCAGCAGCGCCTCCTGCTGTCCACTATCTAAAGTGAAAAGGCTTAAAGCATTGATAAGACTCACAGAGCAACAGGTTCGACTGTGCAGTGATGTTTTATTACTGTTATATACAAAGAGTAATCTACACTACAGAGGATTTTAAACAGGAGCAATAACACGAGAACATGTGCTGCTCTATGAAAGAAGATTAGAGACAGTACAAAAAAGACATTTGAATTTAGACTTTGTGTGTGTGAGAGAGAACAATCTATCTGGAGCTGACTTCTGTCAGAGCACTTTTGATGCTGGTGAAACAAAGAACAGAGACTGACAGGTGTCCTGACTTTTAGTCTTCAGTTATAATCACAGTTCAAATGAAACACTACTTCCATCTGTCCTCCTTTGACTGTGCTGCTTTCAGGACGGTCTTTTTTGTCTTTGTAGCTGCCTTTATCTTGGCCACACTTGTGGGACTGTTTCCTGCAGACTAACACATACAAACACACAGAACATCAAAAGGATGAACATCAAAAGAGTAAAGTAAAAGTTCCCTGTACTAACTTTGAGTGTGGAGAGCTGCTTCTCCTCTTCTCCACCTGCAGCTGGGACATGGTAGAAGACAGATGCGGTGAAGACTTGTGAGGAGGTGGAGGACTGGCTGAGTGTGTCTGCTTTAAAACGAGACTAGTGTCACTCTTCTACACTTTTGGACGTTCTCTCGTATAGAAAGATATAGCAGATATGATATGAGTCTGACCGTGGCATCGGCGCCGCCGCCGCCGCTTGTGTAACCTCTTCTTGCTCAGCTTTATGAGATACTTCTGAACTGAACTGTCCAGAACTCCCTGAGACTAGCAGAGAAAGAAGGACTGTGATGAGGTGACAGTGTCAGTCAGGATTTTGTGTGGAAGTCAGAATGCGACACTTCACTAACCTTAATATCAGAGTAGTGGACGTATGTGTTTGCAGGCTGGATCAGCTCCACTGTGTCGTAAATGTCTCTGGTCCTGAGGCCTGTTCACAAGATTCAAACTGATCAGGGACTCGTTTGACTCGTGGCTTTTTACTGACATGAACACATCATCCACCTGCTTCTACTCACTCATCTGATTTGCACCACTCTCCACTTGTGTCTGTGGGGTGTCACTGCAGAGGCCTCTGGTCATCTCCTGCTGCTCATCTGTGTTAACATTTGATAGCTCTATGTTCTCATAGGCTGTTTCCTCCTCTGGGGCAACAGGGCTGCCTTCAAACACATCCGGACCCGGGTCCAGCTCTGCACCGGCATTAATCTGGAGGTCCTCGCTGGTCTGTGCTGTGTCCTCTGACTCTATCTGGTATGGAGGTGAGTCAGGTACAGGGCTCGACTCTGTGCACAAGAACGGTGACCACTCTTTACCTGACAGCAGCTCTGACACCAGCTTCACTGGACTGCACGCTCTGAAGGAGCCGAAAGGACTGAGACAAATGTAAGACAAAGACCACTGTTGGTAACCATTCATAGAAATACACTTCCACCTCTTCTCACAGAATAGCAACTTATAGAGAAAGTAGTAAAACATGCATACCTCAAAAAAAAGCTTTTACCTACAGGACGTCAAATCTGTCCTCCCCCCACCCCCCAAATAAGGATCTGCACCTTACATGTTTACAGTCCATACTGTTTATAGTATTGTAACTCTTGTTTTGTTGTTTAGTTGTCAAACTGTTTTTCATTGTTCCTGCAACAGTGACAATAAATATCTTATCTTATCTTAAAATGTATAAAAATGTCAAAATTGCCTGACTGGAAATTAGCATTTTTACATCATCTTACATCTTTCACATCTCCAGTGTGTATTTTTGTCAGGAGGATGGTGTATGTATGGGCTGATCATGGTAATGAAGGGAGATGTCACCTAGTACAAAGCTGATGATAACCAGCAACATATAAAAACCACACCAGTGACTGAAAAACCACATTCCAGGAGTTCACAGGTTTACGAGTGTAACTGTGTGTGTGTGTGTGTGTGTGTGTGTGTGTGTGCGTGTGCGCATGCATAATTAAAAGATGATGTGTGGAAACAGGGGACTTTCCTACTGAAAAATAAAATAAGAGCTAGAGAAAGTGGGTGAAAGCAGCAAGGGGAGGGAGGAAAAGGAAGAGTGTGTATTAGACATATGATGTTATATCTACAGCTGTCTATACTAGTCCTACCCCAACTGTTCAGTTCCTAAAATCTGCACAATAAAATGACAAATCTGTCTATAAGCTGTTCACATCGCTGAAACAAACAAGATGGAAAAAGTCAGTAATAAAAAATAACTTCTTAGAAGAACATTAAAATGTAAAAGCTTGTGTAACATCTTCATTCATGTTTACTGGTTTCAGTAGTCACCTTGGTTCGATCTTTCTTGAAACAAAAGTTGCTAGTCTCAATAAATGTAATATAACTCAACTCAAAAGGTTAGAAGCCTTAAATTTTTTACATTTCCCCGTTTGGTTGAACAGTCTATTTGAAACTTGTTCTTGTAATGAGTATCAGACATAGTCTCTCCTCGGGCTCCGTGATCCTGCTGCTGCGTTTTTTTTCTGTTTATAACATTACCATAGAGCGTTACAGAATAGCAACCCGTGTCACCAATAACAGTAAATAGACTTCTTAGAATCATGGAGGCACCTTTCCCTCAAGCTTCTGTTTGAGAGACACCTGGTAAGAAGGAAACCACAGCTGTTGATCTTCTGTACTTCTCAGCTGGTGATTGTTACACTGGGAACTTTACAGAATGTAGAAGATTAGAATTTGTTACATCACGCTCTGCTCAGCATCAAATATTCCTCTGTGTTTATTTTGAAAATGAATGATCACATCACGTTTACCTGAAACAGTGGGGGTCACCTGCCACACTGACCCAGCACTGCTACAGTACAGACCCTTGACACCCAGCTGTCTCATAGGAGTTTTCAGCCTCACACAAAACTTAAAAAATATGAACTCCTGCTACATCTCTCCAAGCAACTGTGTTCTGCAAAGACTTTCATAAAGAAACTATCAGAGATAGAGTCACCTGGACCTTAAGGTCGGGGATCCAACAGACATGCTCTGAGTTATTTCTTCCAGTTCACTGGCTGAAAGAAAGCACTCAGTGCCACACCATTTCCACTCTCTGTGAAACTTCTTATGTTCTATCGTTACACTACATTACACTAGCAGCCTATAAGTATTAAAGACTAATGCATTCAGTCAAACAGGAAAAATCACATTTTAACCCTGGAAGAACTGAATGTATGTATAGTACATGTGCGACTTGGTGAATGAGATGAGAGTATGTGTTCACCTTTCAGGTATTGCATGTCTTCTTTTAATCCTCGCCTGCGTCTCTGTCACTGCTGATGGGTCCATACCATCTTCATCCATCCTTTCCTCCTCCTCCTTCATCCCTCCTTCCTCCCAGTGCCACATACCATCCTTGAAAATAAAAAAAGTCATTTTATTTTTGAAGACTTTATTCTACACTGCTCTGTTTTATAGTTATGTACATTTTTCTCACCAAAAACAAAAAAATAATAAAATCACTTTTAGCTGGCTAACATTAACTAAGATATATGTTAACATTTTCATATCACATATCATCTTTTGGCACATAGATAGCATATTTGTTGAAGCAACACTTAAGTCATGTACAGTATTCATGTTGAGCAGTGGGGGAGCTCCAGCTTTCTGAAAAAAAAAACACTTGAAATGTACATCTATCAACCGATTTCAATTAGTTGTTTTATATTCAAGAGTGTCTGATGGTACAAAAAAGGTTTTCTTATAGTTACCTAGTATCTTTATAGATAGGTCATCTGTAATGGTTGCTAGAAGCTCACGAGGAAGCATGTATCAGTGTAAGCTTAATATGAACTTATCTAGTGGAAAATAATTAACTGGATCAAAATGTGGACCTCAAAGGAGGAAGTCCCTAAAATGTGCTAACACTAGTCCCCACTTCATTGAAAAGGTGTGGCAAAACCAGTTACTGAAGAGTGACTAATTGTTCTTGTCCCAGAATGATGATGACAGGCTTCAAGGGACATAGACCTGTAGTGGCCATTAGAATGACTGTATAGGACAAAGGATGAAACTGAGTTTCCATTTGATTACATTTATGTGTATTGTCTATTTGCATGTACAAAACTTATAATGGAAATTCAGGAACTAGTGTTAACAGATTCCTCACTGAACATACTGTAGAGTTGGATTCTGCTGGAACCAAACGGACAAGAAAAACAGGGTAATTGTCCTGCTGCATGAGGACAATGGGACAATATTGTGGCCGTACATGCCACAATGTTGCAGGCTTTTCCTGACAAAATACATGTTTTAAACGAGGGCAGTATGACGTAAATAAAACATACCTGTGTCACTTCAGTATCATCCATTTCCACTTCTCCCACTTTGAGTCTTCTTTTCTCCTCTCTCCCCTCTTTCATTTTACTCAACATTTTCTTGGCAAACTTTACCACCCTTCTTCCTGCACTGGGCTTTTGGTTTGTCTGCCTCAATTCTCCATCCACAAGTGTCTCCCCTATTTCTTCTGTATCCTCTTGCTGGCATTCATCAAATTTCATCCTAACCACCTCAGTCTCCTGCAAATGTTTAGATGCTAATTTAGAAATGACTTGCCCAGGCACCTGGATATCTGTGTTGTTTTCTGTCAGTCTGAGTGTTTCCATGTTTGAGTCTACACCGATAGTGTTGACTGGAGCAGGAACCTCTTGTGAAAGAGGACTAGGGTCGAATTGTCCATTTTCTTTGTTCTGGTGTTGTGTTCCTGGGAGCTGAGACTCATGACGAAGAGTTTGGTTCTCTGGTGTATTTGGACTGTTGCTACAATGGGGCATGAGGCTGTACCTTTGCCTTTCTTCCCCTGGTAAATCTACCTCGTCATTCACTGAAGACTTGGGCACAGAGTCTATCACTGTTTCTCCTAGTGGAGAAGACATTTCTGTCATGGTTGCAGTGGTGATCTCCAGATCTCTCGGATTCCCATTTACTCTGTCATTTCCTTCTTTATCATATTTATCTCTTTCCTTGTCCAACAAGTCTTCATCTGTGCACTGTTCCTCCTCTTGCTTCATACTCTTCCTTTGCTCTTCTAACACAGCACTGAAGAGATGCGGTGGTTTGATCGGTGGTACTGGGCGACATGTCTTACGTGGTTTTGATGAAGGCTGTGCTAAAATCATTCTTTCGGGTTTTGTTAAAATTGTAGATGTATACCTGCCATTTGTTGCTGCCATGTCAGGTTTATTGTCTGGAGGTAGCAGGGTTGAATTTTTCATTATTTCCACAGTGGTCAACTCTTCACTTGGATCTTTATCTTTCTTCCTCCTGTTTTGTCCATTCTCTCCCTCTTTCTCCTCTGTAAATATAACTAAGATCTGTTGGAGAGGTTTGCCCACATGCAGAGGATTCTCCTTTCCAGATGTATTTTCCTTCTCCTCCATTTCCTCTCTTCTTTCCAAAAGATCTTGTTCAGGCTTGTTCCCCCGGTCTCCCATGTCTTTGTGTTTGCTCTGTTCTGCCTCTTGTTTACTTGTCTCCTTTCCGTCATCTCTCTCAGCACACTTTGGCTTTTTGAGCCGTGGAGGTTTTATGGGTGGTTTTTTAGGAGGTTTTGGAGAAGGTTGTGGAGAACATTTTAATTCCACTTTTGGTACAGTTTCCAATGTCCAGCTGCTGTTTATGTCTTGTATTTTACCAGTGGTAAGATCTGGGCAGTGGTTGTTGCCTTTAACTCCACAAAACACAGAAGACGTCTGGCACATCTGTGAGTTCATGGGTTTACTGTCCTCATTACAGTCAGGACCCAGGTCTGAAGTTTTCTCAAATGCAGATGATCTTTGGTAACGCTTGGGAGGTAGTGGGGGAGGACTTACCAACATGGAAAGAGATGTCATTGATTTCATGTTGGCCACTTTAGGAATGACAGCAGAGGTGGAACCGTTCAAACCCTCAGCAGTACCAATGACCAGATCTGGATCTGACCTAGCAAGTTCCTCATTGTTGTTTTGGTTATCAGGTTGAAGGCTGACGGATGGACTGTCAGTTTGAGTATTTTCTTTGTGTTCATTTGCTTTATGCAAATTATTGCTAGGTAGAGAATCATCAAAGTTGATCTCCATGTGCATATCTTATCTCTTATAAAGGATTATCTTATATAAACACCTGAATCCACGGATTGTGTGCGTGACGTGTTTGAACATGCAGGGTTGCGTCCAGTGGTGCTCTGTGTATCACTAAATGCATCCATTTAGTGTCTGGAGGTGAATTTTATGGGAATGACAGCCTATTGTGAGAGATACAAACTCATCATATAGATATATATATATATACCAACTATGTCTCCTAAATATTATTTTCCTATGCAACTAAACTGTGAATGCGATTATGTTCTTGTATGGAATGTAAACATATTAATTGTTTGTTGATTATTTTGTGATTCAACATAATACTTATTATTTATTACAGGAAAGTAAGTGGTGGTTGGGATGGAGTGACAGCATGTAATCTGTAGGACTGACAGCCTGTAAACCTGAATCCCATAATCAGGTTGGGTTACAAAAGCACTTTAGTTAGAGCAAGATTTCAGTTATATTTAATAAATACATGTATGACTCTTTACCTACCCTTAACCTGTTAAGTTATGTGAGTGCCTTGACCCAACCATTTATATTTTCAAACTATGTTGTAAGATTGGATATTTAAACGGAAGAGAAAACTGGAAACTGAAATATGAGCTTTAGGAGATGGGTTGTATACACCATCAGAATCGCTTTCATTTACATTTTATATTCTTACTGTAGATTTGTCATAATCTTCTACCAGAGCATTATTTAGCTTACCAGTTTTAGTTTTCTGTATACTTTTGCTAGCTATTCATAATAAAGTGCAGTCTCTTACCATTTTCCTCTCTTAATTCAGCAGGTGTCCTTCTTTGTGTGTGTTCCGTGTTCATTATCTCTTTGTCACTCTGCCACCTCAGGTTATATCTCTGTTGTTTTTTGTTGTGAATTCCGGGCTTTCTATTTTTGTTCTTTCTTCCTCTTGTCTCAAGATTTCCTCATGTTATGTAGTCAGACTGTAGTACCATTGACTGACAAAACCAGTTCTGCCTCATGCACTTTATCTGACTCTCTCTCTCGCTTCCTCTTTGTCTGGTTCTTTTTTTGTTCATATTTTATATTAGTATTTATATTATTACCCTTCAGAGAGATACCTTGTTATCTGTACAGCTGGATTTGGACGTGAATGTGACTCTTCATGATGTTGGGACACATATGAGAGCAGAGCAGACGTGTGTGAACACATTATAGAATGTGCCATTCTGTATACTCAGACATGTCTGTAATAACAATAGTTCTTGTCTCACATGTCTTTTTGCTGTCACTGTTGGTACTGATAGGGAACACAGTGTGATTGGAAATAACCACGCTGTAAAATGTGCTGAAATTTTTGGTTTATCAGGCCATAAAGTGCAGTTTGCTCTTCTAACAACTTAGCATTATCTTAACTAAATGTGCACTTTTTGTGCACATGCACTCTTGTCTTAGTTAAGTGGACTGAGATTTGTTAGTTTATTTAAAAAGTTACGTAACTATTTTAACTTACAAACATATCACCTTCACTGGAGTAGTGTGTGTAAAGCTTGATCTTGTATGATTTGATTTTGTTTTATTTTACTTAACTTAGTAGTTCAGTAAACCTAAGAACCTTAGTAAAATTTGAAGACTTAATTCTTGAAACTGAAGAAAAAAAGCAGCTAACATGATGAACTTCATGTTAAGTTTCTCCTTGTGACTGATAAATGTGTACAGTTGTAGGGACTAAATTCAAAACCAACCTTCCCCCTTGTTGATATTGTTTCCATTATTGTGAAAATAGACAACCACAACCTAATGTAAGTTGTGTTAAAACATGTGTTAAAAGACTAAAACTCCTACAAAAAAAAGATTAGTGCTGGGCAGCGATTCAAAAATTTAATCGCATGACTTTTCAGCAATTAATTGCATTCTGGCACTGGCTCTCTTTCTCCCACTCTTTAATATATTTATCTATATTTTCTCCACTTATTGCCAGATATCAGGTCAGGTGGAGGTCTGCATGTGTGTCTGTCTCTGACTCAGGAGCGTTCATAGGAGCAAAGCCCAAATAAGTTACACAGAAAATTTGCCCAAAAACCCACAACTGATGATATTTGCAAGCAACTTTTTTTAAGGGCTTAAAACTGCGCCCCCTTCAGCAAATGATGCCCTTGACAAGCATCTAGTTCGCCTATGCCAAAATTCGGCCGTGGTCGGCCTAATACTGCTGCAATGCTCTGCAACAAAACCGATGCAGCAAATCGCGGTAACAACGGACACCAACGTTAGTTTTAGGCTGGATATTCGACAGATATTCAGCGGCTTCTTTAGCTTGTTGTTCAGATTTACCAGGTGCTGGGAGCGAAGCTACATGTAGCTCACATGTATTTACTAGCGGAGACTTTAGGCACCGTC
Organism: Ctenopoma multispine; assembly: GCA_034779795.1. NCBI lineage: Eukaryota > Metazoa > Chordata > Actinopteri > Anabantiformes > Anabantidae > Ctenopoma > Ctenopoma multispine. The sequence continues at coordinate 24,163,563 of JAUYWH010000001.1, forward strand.
AACAAGTTACCAATCAATGATGTTCAAATAATTTATATATTCCAGGACATTTCATGTCCTTTCAAATATATATTTTATTCCCCTTTAAAGAGAACTACAATATGTTTTTGTTTATATTTGTGACTGTGTTCTATTAACAATTTCAAATTTAAATTAGATTTTTATAGTAGTACTGCAGAATTAAAAAATCTTTCCTCAGATTTTTACCAGGAAATGATGTCATGTAGTGGAACCACACATTGACATGATCTATTATCGTTTTGCCACAAACGGTAGTACCTCATATGAAATGCCAAATTTGCCTTTTTTTGTAGATCTTAATCCACATTTTTGTTCTTGACTTTTGCAGCACGTGATTTTTAACACTGTAAGAAACATGTCCGTAGAAAAACGGATAATGTACTGGCAGAAAATTACCAGAACATTTTCTGTTAAGTTAATGGACATTTCTGTCTACCATAAAACAGTTTTTTTTTCTGTAAATTACCAGATTATTATCTGTTTATTTACTTCACCTCTGTTAATAAAAAACAGATATTTCTGTACTTTTACAGCATATTTTCTGGTATACTCACAAATACTTCTGTTAATCCAAAATGGATATTTCCGTACTTTTACAGTAAAAGCACAGTATATTTACAAATACTTCTGTTCATTAAAAATTACTAATTTTGTAATATCACAGTATATATTTGTAATGCTTAGATATTTTTGCTTGTATATAACTGGATAAATCTAAAGAAATCAGACATAAAACTAAAATTAAAATATGTTCTGTACAATAGTAATAATGCAAGTGCATTCTCTAAAAATAATAAACGACTGTGAGTACAAACAAGATTTCATTTATTTCAAAACAATTTCTGCATTAAGCTTCCACAATTAATCAACTTTTTAAACTGTGATAGCTATTGTCAACTAAACAAACAAAGCAGTTGGCAAACCCTTTTGAACATCAAATTGACACTTAAATCTGTCAGGCACTTGGTAAGAAATAGCTATTATTAGAGCCAAACGGCTTCTTGGGGTGGATGCTTTGTTTCTTTTATGTAATAAAATTAAGACTTTCAATAATAATTATAAAATACTTACATATTAAAATTGCAATTTAAAGCACAACACAAACTATATCTGTTTAAAACAAGCCTGAACAAAGTTGTGAGCTCATAACAACTCAAACAATAATTCATATTTAAATTTGCATTAACACAATTTTATAAGCCACAACAACACTGGAATACACATTCCACAGTTTAAAGCCTTAAAACCATAATGTTCCACACAAAGTTTTTCAACAATTAACCTTATAGAAAAGGGAAACGAAAAGTTAAATATAACATACAACTCACACACAGCTGTGTGAGGCATCAGCTCATTAATACTACCTTTACTTAAGCCTAAGCAAGGGATAAAACAAAGTCTCTAGCACCACCTTTGATGAGGTGGCTAGTCAAAACTTTAAATATATATAATATTTTTATTCATTTTAACTTTTAGTTAATACTACAAAGAACAAATAATTCAAGACAGCAAAACATTGCTTACCTTTGTATGAATTCCAGTGTGAGGGACATCTCTTTTGGATATTTTATGTTCAAAACATAAAACAAAGAAAAGACATAGCTCAAGGCCACAATGGGGGAGTGGATGTGGTCATTCACAACCTCTTGATCAACTGCAATTTTGAAAAGCTGCTCACCTTAAGACACAAACACAAGCATCAAAACAAGAGAATATGTCCACAAAAAAGAAAGGTACATACCAATTTCAAAAGAAATATTTGAAGTTAGTTTTGCCCAATTTTGCCATCAAAAATAATAAGCATTGATTGCATTACGTACAGTATACTGAAGCCAGCATTTGTTTTTTTAAATAGTTTTCTCCAACCCTAAATTTACTCCCAGAAATTTAGTCCCAATAAGTAATATGCATAATATTAGATAAACTGATGTGACTACACATGTTAAAATAAGCAACCTTTAAACATTCTTATGAATGAACTGAACATTTTAGTAGAAAGGCAAGACATTTAAAAATCTAAATCACAATTTAACCAAAATGACTAAACAGAAACAAACCCATAAAAATGATGCATGGGCTGCTTGATATGCTCAGGACAGGAGTGTCTCGATGCTGCTGTGAGGGGAGAAAAATCAAAAACACAAAAATATTACAAACCTTTTTAAAAAACATTTAGAGCTTTTAATACGATAATTAAATCCATATAGAATTCCTCTGCCAGTCTGGTTTGTGCTGGAAAGCCAAGAAGGGTGCAAGTGTGATCAAGCAAGTGGACTGCCTCAAATAGGAATGGCCATTCTTCTATTAACCTGTTAACTTGGCTTCCACTGTTGATTGCAGCTCGCTTGATGCAATATGTTTCAGCCATTAATTTTCGGACACTGGACTTTGGAAGATGATTGGTCTTGCAGCTTTCAGTTCTTCATGAGTGTATTCTAGCTCAGTTGTTTTCTCCAAAGCCGGCTGCCATTGCACACAGCCATAGCAATCTGATTGTAAGGATGTTTTTCTTGGTTCCGTCTCATCTTTACTTTACTTTAGTTCATTTGGCAGACACTTTTATCCAAAGCGACTTATAAGGAGACACAAGCAATTACAATTCAGGTTCTGTAACTATGAGTTACTTCCAACTAAGAGCCCTGATAAGATAAAAC
>JAUYWH010000001.1:24166337-24184277 GCA_034779795.1 Ctenopoma multispine
GGAGCAGTAATCCAGAAGATGGCAGTAATGCAACGGAACGGATGCGAGCTGCCGTTAAACCCCAAAGAAGAAGAAGACTTGAGCTACCCGTAGCCTCGCTCCCAGCACCGGGTGAATCTGAGCAACAAGACGCGGCTGAAGAAGCCGCTGAATATCTGTCGAATATCCAGCCTAAAACTAACTTTAACTGCGGTAGGAAACATGACGTTCAAGTGTTTCTTTTATTAACAACCGTGTTAAAAAACGCTTTTCAGGTAGTTGACGTGACAGATATTGCGACGTAAATTGAGATTTACAAGAAACATCAAACTGCTACTGTGTGCGAAACAAATGTAATTGCGCTTCTGTTCATAGAGCAGTACTAAAATAACCGTGCGCAACACTACTTTTGAATTTATTATTCAGTTTTGCCCGTAACAGTACAATTAATCGCGAATAATTGCAGAAACGATTAAATTTTTTAATCATTGCCCAGCACTAATATTTACAGAGCTTTAATTCCCAAATAATGTGCGATGGAAAATCTACCAACACAGTACAACCTAATTTAATAAATTGAGTGATCTCTTAGAAATTCATCAAGTTCCAGTCCAAACAACTCTTGTTTATATGTATCTTTAATCAACAAAAGCTAGAGATTTTAAGTTGAATTGCTCGAAAATATGAAATCAAGATATTTAGTTGCTACAGTGCTTTGAAAAAAAATTAAAGTCATTATATGGGTTGATGTAATAAATGTCCATACTCTGCAGAGGGTGTTGGCCGGGATAGCGACAAAATAGCCAATCAAAGCCCTTTATTTCCTACCATGTGATCCTGAACCCGGAAAAACAACTGTAGCTGCGACTTTTGCTCCCAACTGTGAAGAAAGTAGAGGAAAAGGTTGCAGCTGCAGTGTAGGACACACTGAAGTTATGAGGGCGGCTCTGCTTCACGTGTCGCTTCCTTTCGTGCTCTGTGTCGCCTTGGCGACCACCAGCCTGTTTGACTCAGTTGCGGTGGACCTTTCTTATGACCATTATGCAGAGAGACGTGTGGAGTATCTTCCCGGTTTCCTGGCAATGCCCTGCAACTGTTTGGTCAACGTGACTTATGTGTTGATTGGACTGTACTGGTTAGTGTGGCATGGAGGAGGCACAGAAACAGAACAGAACCGCTACATGAGACAACTGTTCGCTTTCATGGCGGTGTTTTACGCACCCGTGCAGTGGACGCGCTTGGCGGTGCTGCGGCGCGCTCCCGCCGTGCTCGACCAATGGTTCACCCTGCCGATCTTCGCGTGGGTTCCGGTTTGGATCAGCTTTATAGAGCGCGGGCCGGTGCAGTGGCGCGGGTCGCACGCGGCACTGGTCGAACTGGCTTCTCTCCTCAGCTATGGTCTGGCGCTGGCGCACGAGCGGGGCTTCGAGGTGGCGCTCGGCTGTCACGTCGCGCTCGTGCTGTATCGGGCAGTTCGCGTGCAGCTGTCGCACGGGAACGGTCGCACGCGGGGATATCTGGTGCTGGCGGTGCTCTCGTGCACGGGGTTCGTGGTGCTAAAGCTGCTGGATCACTGGCTCGCTCGGTACCGACTTTTCCAGCGGTTCACCGGTCACTTCTGGTCCAAAGTGTGCGACGTGCTGCAGTTCCACTTCAGCTTCTGTTTCCTGACAACACTGACACAGAAGAGCCGAGGAAAGACTGCAGCACAGCAGGAGTGAGAGGACTAAATCTAATCCTAATTCCGCTATCCTCTAGAAGAGGAGTGCACATCTGGACAAAAATCCATTTAGAGACTGATTATTTATGATCTCTGTCTAGACTGTTTCACAACCAAATGACCAAAGTTCATACTAATTTTAATCAAATTTTGATTTAAGCAGTGTTTTACTAAAGATTTGTTGAAAACAAAAACCTTGTCTGTGTGTTACTATTATCTACTACACTAGAATCAGGTAGAAGTGTCACACGCGATATAACTAATTATACAAGCTAGCCTAAAGAATGTGCTGCAGGTTAACATAACTCTGAACATGAAATAAAGCATAGATCTGAACACGTTTTTCTGAATGCGAACCTGATTCTGAAAGTGTGGTGACCAAACCCAGTCCAAAACTCCACCAACATACTGTACTTAATTTCCAACCAATTGAATATGGTGTTTTTGCACAGAAATTTAGAACTCCTCGTAGCACCCATAGTGCTGTGGATGGCCAGCTGTCAGGTGTGATCAATAGCAAAGCTACACTGTAAATTCTCATCCAGGAATATTGTGGAATCAGCTTAATACCTAGGTTTTATATTTTTCAAGCATATTCAACTTCAGATTTCTACTTTGTATTGTCAAAACAAATAAACAATAATTGTTGACTTGACATTTAAATTTAAAATGATGAATTTCTGAGAGTTTAATCAACTTATAAAAAACTTCCCAGCATGCATGTGGGAAACTTGCAGTAACAGGAACACATTTAAGGCTGAGAAGTAAAGAACTTATAATTTCTTAGTTGGATCTTTATGGTTTGAAACGCCATCACAGTATTTTTTGTAAGGATGGATATTGTTTATTCTTGCTAGAAAAGTGCATTACTGCAACAAAAACACAAAATAACAAACAGGTTGTAGAACTTATTTTACCTTTATCACATTAAACAGAGGAAAAAGGACAAAGAAATCATGTTAGTATGTAAAAAATGTATTGTACTGAACCACAATAAAGTAGGTCTACAGCTCATGTATAGTGACAGCACTGAGGACAGGCTCTGATGGTGCTTTCCTCTTGATACTGATCAGAGCCAGGCCTGCCTTCCTGAAGTCCTGGTGGGAGAAGTAGATCAGAGGGTTTACAGCACAGTCCAGGTATGACATCACTGACGCCCAGGTCCTTAACCAGCTAGGTCCTGGTGACAGATCCAGCCTACCCAGCAGGATCAGCTGATTGAAACAATGAGATTGAAACAAAGACATTTGAGAGGGATGGAGAAGTGTGTGTGTATTTTTCCACTCTGTACATGCAGATGCAGTGTAGCTCTTGTGTTGTATAGGTCACCTCAGATACAGCAAAGGGAGTGTAGCAGAGCATGTAGGAGGTCACGAGCAGAGGAGTGACTGTAGACAGATCTACTTCATCATCTCTGGGACAAGGAGGAGACATGGCACAGTCTGCCTGCTTCTTGTAGCATAGCATTTTTCAGTGATACATACATAATATACAAATAGGTCTTTAACAACAAATCTTAAAACTGAACTGACTACATTGAATCATGAACCTGCTTGATGAAGAGCTGATGAAGTGCCACAGAAACAATCACCATAAGCTGATGCATAAGATATGTCTGGATGTGTTGGGTCACCTGCGGTGATCTTCTCTTAGGTGTGTTTACCTGACGTTGTTTGAGCGGCAGTGGGAGGACCCGAGCAGGGAGCAGAAGATGAGCAGGAAGGGGAGAAAGATACAGATGGCAAAAGCACAGAGTATGTAGACCAACATGTCTGAGTAGCTGCTCTCCCAGAAGACAGCACACAGCATCTCTGCGGGGTCGTACCTAGAGGAGAAAGAACACGTACAGTTCCTGTTAACCAGTTGGGTTAGCAGGTGATACTCCACACAGCTGCTGTGCCAGTCCACTTCTATTTAACTATTCGAATGCACACCTTGGATTGTAAGTAATTAGCTAACATCCCGTCTAACTCATTTATTTTTTAAGTCTTTAAGTCTCTGGTACTCCCTGGTACCATAGTTTTCATGTCTGAAATACTATTTAGGTGTTGTGATGTATTGTTATGTCAGTCTCAGATTGAATTGGCTGTCTATGTGCTGAAAGTTTTGCATTCATCTAAATTATATAATATGCACTCAAATTGCAACTTAAACTGCAAACCTTCAGCAATTTGCAATGAACACATTCAACTAGAGAAATTTAAATAGCTCAACACAACTAATGGTATAAGTGGTTCCTCCAAATTTAACACAAATTACAACCTTTAATGACTAAAAGAAGTCAACCCCTTCATGACAAGTGTCTTCAGCATTTAGTAGAGCGGCCTTGTGCTGTTATAACCTGTTAGAAATACATGGATGAACTATATATGCCGAATGCTTGAATGATTTGTTAATTACTTAGTATGTAGCAAGAAGTATGTTACTCCATGTATTGAGGTTTAATATCATGCAAAGTCTTATAAGACATCGTGTATTTGATTACTTTTTAGGAAGTGTTGTGGTTGATGTGGAAGAGCTTGAAATTCTTGAGTTTCACATGTCATGGTGCACACGTGATGCATAGACATCAGCTTCTGGTAGTGTTCCTTTAGAATCTTAGTCCACTCCTCACGGGCAGTGGCCTCCAGTTCACTAATATTTTTGGGTTTGCATACTGCAACCATTTTCAAGAGATTTTCCATGTGGTTCAAGACAGTTGACTGCAACAGTCTCTCTAGAATCTTTTAGGACTTCTTCTGAAATCAAGCCTTGGTAAACTTTGAGGTTTGCTTGAGATCACTGTCATGCTAGAAAGTCCAAAGATGCTCAAGCTTCAGCTTTCTCACAGATGCCATCTTTTAGCTGATACATGAATGAATTCATTCTACACACTGCAGGTTTCCAGATGAAGCAAAGCCACCACCATGCTTCGTTGCATTCCTTATGGCACATGCTTCATTGATCCTATACTAGACATACTGCTCATCCAAAGGCGCAAACATGTTCAGGTAGTGCAGCCACTGTTGCTTTATTAACTTTGAACCAAAACATGATGTCATCTGTATCTTTTCATGTGTTCGATCTGAATCAAGCCCTTGATTAGTAAATATTCTTGTTTGATTTGTTCACTGCAAACAGCTTAAAGTGTAGGTTTTGCCATTGCCAGCACACCTAATTTGCAATAGAGTGCAAATGCATACATATTCATTAAAGGCAAGAACTGTGTGTCTTCGGTTTGCTTTTTGGTTGTGGGTGAGGACATCTACTGTCTGATCCAGGGCAGTATTCTGGTTCTCGAAATTAAAACAAACAAATGGAACAATATTAGAAAAAGTGAAGTAAATTACATATTGTACCTGATCCAGGTGTAGACGACGGGGATGCTCCCAAACACCACCCCCGTCACCCAAGAAGCTAAGCACGCTGTCGCCATGACAACAAAAAGGGCACCTCCTGTGGAGGCTCTGCCAATCAGCTGCTGCACACAGAGGACAGCTGTAAAGAAGAAGTTTAAAAGTAAGCTATATTTTTTTCAAGTATAATTTGAAAGTACTTCTACTTTGACTTCTTCTTTGATACATTTCACAGGGAAATATCTAACTTTTTATTGCAGCTGTTGTAGGTGTGGACACATTTGCTGGTGAACTACCACAAATAAGGTAGAACCCACAATTTAAACAATAATTTTTTTTTATCTGACTTTGCTTTTGATGTTTGATTGAACAGATTATTTTAAATCCTACAACAATTGAAAACCCCAATATTTAGTTGCACAGCCACAAAAAAACATATACAAAATTTGTGTGATCTGTAATTTAATTTAAGTAGGTAATTAAAATTAAGTATTAAAATTAATACTTATTAGTTCTTCAGAACAAATATTGTGTGTAGTCAATATTAGCAAGCTATAGCATCCACTATTCACATGTTTGGCGTCCCTCATACTGTAGATTTTAAAGGTGAGATAGTCTTAAGGGTCGCAGGAGTGCTGGTGCCTATCCCAGGCAAAATTCTTGTGGACAGGTAGCTATGTTAAGTATCTTGTCTAAAGACACCTTGACATGTAGCCTGAAAAAAAACATCAATTGAACCACTCAGCTGGCAATTCATGGATGCCTGATCTACCAAGTGAACATCATCCTGAAACAAGGACTCAGTGTTAACTTGGATCAACATATCTTAAGTTTGGGCTGTTGCGGCTACCACTGGCTGAGAACATGAGTATGTGTGTGTGTACAGCTGTGGTACCTATGCTTCCTATGGAGGAGGTGATGAAGGCAAATTTCAGCAGACTGATGACCTCACACCACGGTGACATCTGACCTCCTGTCAGTATGGCAAACAGGGAACTGGAGATGATGAGGACAGAGCAGCCTTCACAACACAGTGGATCATTATCAGATATGGTGACTACTGAGATGTCAAACACTGTGTTGCAACATGAAACACTGAGATGGTCACAGTAATAAATCAATAGTGTTAGAGTTAGTGTAGGTTGTACCTAAATCTGAAACAGTGAGACTGACAAAAGGAAGCCAATAACGACAGCAGAACTGACCCCTGCACTGAAAATAAAAGAACAGAAGAATACGTTAGGATTACACAAAAATTATTAAAAGCATGAGTAGAACTTGACGTTGATGTAAGAAACAACCACACCGCCTCACTGTACCTTGGCTTTGACCAGCAGAATAAGACCATTTCCAGCTACTCCTATGACCATCTCCAGTCCCAGCACAGCCACCACCAGCCACTTCTCTGCCCCTGACCACAAACTCTCCGTGGACACAGTCCCGTTAAACCACTCAGTCACTTGGTACAACACAGAGAACAGTCAAGGGTATTCTAGAAGAACCACCTGTGTTCACCAGAACGGAGCTGGTTCTGCTGGACTGAGGTTTTATACCAACACGCTTGTTTAGGTTTTGTGATGCCAGGAGACATCCTTTACACAATACAATTATATGTAACATTGTTTCCATTTTGTCCTGTTTACTAGTTTTTGGACGTGTGACTTGCATTGATCTGAGCTGGTCCACATGAACGTAACTATGTGAACATCTGGATCTAGCCACTATGGACTTAACTGTAGCATCTTTCACATTTTGTCCTTGTCCTCATAATGTCAAACTAAAAAAAAACCTCTTTTAAAAAGGTAAAGTGATTTTGCCCATAATTTTAATAGAAGTCACAAAATCTAGCTTCTTCTATCTTACGAATCTGATGTTGGGACATATGAATGGCAGTGAGTCATTGCACAATCTATTACAAAATTAACAACAGAGGAAGAGAAAATGATAGGAGATTAAATCAAATATACGTGCACCATAAAAATACAGTCTGAAATACTGTTGGCTAAACAGTGTATAGTATGAGACAGAAGGTGTGAATCTTTGGCTTATACTGGGGTTACTGCATATGGATTGAATTCATATGCATCCCCTTTCTTCATCTTTGTCTTGTATATAGCCATGCTCCATGTATATGATGCTGATGCAGTAACTGAATGTAATATAACGAGGAGGTCACCTACTATATCATATCAGACCTGTCTGATGTCAGACGCAGATGATGTTTAGGAACACAGAGTGTTAAATATTAGCCTCAAACTCTAACAATATTTAATATCTCTATACATATTTGATCTAGAGAGGAAAAGCTTGACTTACTTGTACCGTGAGCCGTCAGTCGCCAGCCTTCAACAGTGCTTACTCTGTGTTTGTAATGAAGAGCTCAGATGAAGGAGTCAGCGAAACCATGTTCAATTAAAATTTACACGCTTCATTAAACTCAACTTAAACTGCTGTGACGCATGTTGTGTGTGTGTGTGTGTGGGTGTGTGTGAGTCAGTTACTACTACTACTACATCATTACTCTGTGGGTGAGGACTAAACAACAGCAGTAAGGAAGAAATGCTGCTACTGAGAATCAGATCAACTTAAAACACATTGTTTGACCTTTAATTCTTCAGCTGTTTCACACATGTGTTTACATTCAAAACAGTTTATACACGTTATCCAAAGATCCCGATCCTTACTGGATGAACTGTGTCAAACAAAAGGAGAAAAACACCTAATCGCAGTAAATACAACACACCTCATTCCCTGTACGTACAACCCCCTGCGTAATGTTCTTCATTAAGTATTTCTCCATCTGTAAAAGATGACAACGCATAAATCAAACTAAACTAAACTAAACTAAAATTGATTTTTTTTTAGATGTTTATTTTAGTTTTCTGTAATTCCACAGTAGTGTTTACAGTATTCAGCTTCTCTGAGCTTGAACACTGTAGAAAAAGAATGAAATCTGAAACAGAACAGTAAACTCATAGTTACAGAACCCGAATTGTAATTTGCTTGTGTCTCCTTGTAAGTCGCTTTGGATAAAAGCGTCTGCCAAATGAACTAAAGTAAAGTAAAGTAAAGTAAACTAAAAATTGTCACTGAGTTTTTCTTATTTTGGATAGAATTTGTTATTTTTCACTGAAGAAAGAAGACTGTTTGAAACTGTTAAGTATGTGGTGTATAAATGAAGAGAAAATAGTGAACAATAAGAGGGATATATTGTTATTGGTAACAGAAAACAGTGCTGTGTTGATACCTGTTCTGGCCTGTAGGTGGCGCTATGGTGATGGGGATTTAAAAAATTATGCTGTGTCTGGGGAGAAAAATAAAAATTTGTGGAGGCCCAGTGTTCAGTATTTCTGTGTGGAGTTCAATGTCTTGCTTAGATCCACTTGAACATGTGGCCAGGGCCAGGAATTGACCCACCAACCCTGTTGTTGCATATTGAACAAGACCACAGCTTGAATTTGAGAGCTGCAGTTTTGCTTGCAGGATGTGTTACACTTTCCCCAAATTCTCCATTTACCCACACAAATAAATTGAACTATGCACACAAATCTGAAAACTCAAATCTCATGTTTCAACAACGTGACTCCAAACTGCTAAAGTTTACCATAAAATTTAACTGCTCTCACTCAAATAGCTCTAAATCACACTTTTTGTGCAACACCCTGATTACCAGTTAGTCTCACTCATGTTGCACTGATGCAGACTCAAATGCACACTTCAGTTGTGTGTGATAGAGAATGCATCCATGCCAGGTCAGAACAGCCCAGCAGATGTGGATGAGGTCCCCTGGCCTGACCAGCATCAGGACTGGATGCAGAGTCTGCAGAGTCATTCTGTAATTCCTATTGTTCAGTAAAATATTTTAAGCTAGTATTTTGCATTAAATATTTTGCATTCCCAAGGTGAAGTAGTGGTTGATGACGTTACTGTAGTCCTCAGGTGGAAGTGGTGCAGGACAAGCAGAGCAACTGTTTGTGACGGGCGTAAGAGAGTGAAGGAGCAGTGAAGCTGTTGTGTGGTGTAAACATGTGCTGTTGTGACAGTTGTGTAAAAGAGACTGGGTCTCGCTGTATTACTCAGGCTGAACTACACCGTCTATTCACGGGCGCGATCCCACTACTGAGCGGCACGGGGGCTTTGACCTGCTCCGTTTCCGACCTGGGCCGGTGCACCCCTCCGTAGACGACCTGGTGGCCCCGGGCTCCCCCAGCAGCACCATATCGATGCCGACCTTAGCGCGGACACCCGGTCGACACAGTCCGCTGCAGCTCAGAGCCCCTGAGCACCAACGATCCTCCAGCTTCAGCCTCCCCGTAGCTTGGATTACAGGCGCGCGCCACCGCACCCGGCAGAAACCACACGCGCTCACAGGAGTTTTGATTCGGACTGACGTGACGTCACCACTTGCGTGGCCACCATGATATGTGATTCAGATTCAGTAGGAAGTATAAAGAATTAATTTCCGTAACAAGAACTAAAGTGAATGAATGAAATGATCGAATAATTACCCTATAAGAAAAGAAAAGCTGTACTAAAATTACAGCGAAAAGGACATTTCTTTTGGAACTCCCAGTTAAACATGAATTAGTGGAAAGCATGGTTATATCCCTTTCAATAATGTATTTCAAACAAGGGAACTGCACTTTCAAATTTAACATATTTATCCATGTAATACATGAATCAGTTTATTTCAGATCAAATAGGCCATGCTGTAATAACTGGGCCAAAAGATCACAAAATTTGAAAACAACGCTCAATCACTATGTCATATTTTAAATCTTGTACTTTTAATAGGCAAATTTCATACATAAGTCTCCAAATATTATTGTATTTTTGGTTGAGTTAAAAATACTGTATATATGAATTATTTAAAACTGTTGACAAACAAAAAGAGCATGCGCATTATAGTATATGACAAACTATTTACTTCCCCTGTTAATCAGTGTTTATTGTTTCCTTTTAACATGTTTTGTTTTGGATTTATTTCTTTACTTAACATTTATTTAATGAGTTACTGAATTTTTCTTTTTGATAAGTGTTAATATTATGATGTAACCTTTCACCTCTTCACTAGCTTATGTACCTGTATCTATATATGTTTGTTTAAAATCTAATCTGATTGGGAAAAACAATCTGAGTGAGTATTGAAGTCAAAAATTGCACAATAGGATGTAGTGTAGTAGAATTAGTTCAAATAACGTAATAATGTGCACTGCTTCTATCTGTCAGGTAAATGCGTTGCATTGCTTTATATGTGTACATATAATGACATATAAAAAAGTAGCCTACCATAAAAGGCCTTTCGAATTTTTCTTATGAAAATGCATCAGATGTGATTATATAAAATATCATTTTGAACTTTTATTTTACAAATCACACATTTAAAAAATCTCCAATTGTGGAAAAAATATTTTGCCATTACAATAAACATTTAATAGGGGCAAATTAAAAAAAAAGGAGAGACGCATGGGCAGACGTTGATGACGGTATCACGTTGTGTAACTTCCTGGACACGCACGGTCCGTTCCCTAAATCGTCCGCTGTTCTGGTTCAGAAGGCCAAATAGCGACATTTCGGTGAGTTTAAAAACATTTCTTTTAACAGTATTTAATTTTCAGTTTATTTAATTTACACCAAAGACTCATTGTATTATCATTCATACCTGATCTTGTAATGTTTAGAATTAAACCCAATTTAGCTTAAGCGACCTTTGTGCAAAAGTCCTTGACAGTATGTGATCTAACCCCGTTACTAACCGCGGTGCTAGCTTAGCTTAGCAATAAACCGGTACCTCTCACATTGTAAATCCAAAGTACTTTAATATTTATTGTGCTTAAAACTTATGTGAGGTGAGGTAATGTTGGTAGTATTAAGTGTGTGTGCGCCTCGCTAACTACTGTTGTACTGTTCTAATAATGTGACTCCACTGAAGTAAGCTAACCTTGCCTTAGCTTAAGTCAAGAATTTAACTCAACAGCTTACAAAAAAGTTTGTTGCAACTATGTCACACAAAAGGAGACAAGTTTTATAATAGCAGCTCGGACAGTTTAACGTTGTACCATCACCTTGCACAGACGTTCATGTTGATCATTAATTGCTGTTATTTACAGTAATATCGGTGTTGCCAGATTTGACAGATTGCTGCAGTCAGGCGCGAAAGGGTTTTAAGGTTAAACTCAGCCTATCTTAATGATCCCCGTGATGTGTGTGTGTCTTTGGGGTTAAATAACTGTTGAAAAGTAGCCAAACTCTACAACACCTGTATGCACCTGTCGCTCATGTCACACGGTGTCTTTGTGTCTCTCCCTTTGAACCTCCCTAAAAACCTCTTTCTCTTTAAATCTCTGCAGTATAGACAATCTCTGTCCAGGTGATCTCAGATGTTGCCATGTCAGTGTTTACTGTTTGTCAGAATCAACTCTGCGCTGTTTACATCATCCAGACAACTGGAGGAATAGATATATTGTACAGTTTAATATGAAAATACCACTTTTTCCCTTAAATAATAAATATACAAACACTTGTGAACATTTCTCCTTGTTGTCGTGTCTGTGGTTTCAGCTTCAGTGTTGTGATGGCTGCAACATTACGTTTGCTCTACTCCGTTTCAAGGCCAGGTAAGATTTCTCAACACCTACAGTTACACTGAGTAAAAACATATTAAGAAGATGCTTCGGTCGAGCTGGTATGACGAACAAACCATGGATAACAGATTAAATGTATTTAATGAACACATGGATAAAAATCTGACTTTGTTGTTGTGTTGTTTGGCCTGAGGCTGATACATACATCTTGCATGTGGCAGAAAATGTGGTTTTCCTCAGAAATATCACAACTGTTACGGTGTTTCCCCTAGGTTTGCAGTGTTAGGCTGTATTTTAAATATGCAGACATACCTGATGCAGCACATGAGGACAGCGTGTGGAAAAGTCACACTCTGACCGATCCTGAATCTGTGTCTGGGACAATTAATAATCATGAATAATTAATAAAGTTAACCCTGTTGACACCTTTGTGTGTATGCATCACGTCAGGACTCGTGAACGTGCAGACCTGTTTTATAGGAAAGGAAACATGAAATCACTTCTAATGTGATCTGGCGCTGTACAGAAAATCAAATTAAATACAATAAGGGAAACACTGTGTTATCAGTTCAGACAAAGGCCTGTTGATTTACCCGTCACTGTGCCCATCGTGGAGCCAGTGTCACACAACTGACAACTTTTTCTTTTATTACCACTATAGTGATATTAATGATGTTGTGCTTTTTAATGTATGTTTACCTTCAGGCACTCTTGTGGCCAGCCAGAATCTAATGAGGTCCTTCAGCGTGTCTGCTCAAAGGGAAGGATTCAGTAAGTACCACAACAACACACTAAAGCCCAGCTGTGAACAAGTGATGTGCGTCCTACAAGGGTCAGTAGCACAAAATGAGATTACAGGGTTACCCAGTTCTCTTTGGGTACAGTACCACTCAGACGTTTGGACCTTCTCATTCAGGTGTTTTTCATTGTTTTTATATTTTCTAAATTATAGATTAATACTGAAAACATTCAAACTGTAAAACACCACATATGAAGTTTTTTATATGGGCCTTTGTTGTCTAGTATGAAGTAAAATATAATAAATTAAAAATACTATATCCCACCTGGATAGAAATGACAATTAAAGCACAATAGTTTCTGTTCACATAGTAAACCTGAGTTCAGTCTTCGTCACATACTGCTGCTCTCTAAGTGTGTTAATAACAGAAATGTCTGAGTTCACAGTAAAGTTATGTTCAGTACGGAGTGAAAAGCGGAAGCGACTTTGAGTGTCCCCCCCTCACTAACGGCACCACCCTCACATGTGTGTGTTTGTGTGTGCGTGCAGAGTATGTGAATGCCCAGGAGCTTCCGACAGACGTGAAGTCCATCACAGACCGAGCTGCTCAGACGCTGCTGTGGACAGAGCTCTTCAGAGGTCAGCGGAGAGGAACTCGTTAACACAATGCTATTTGTCTGTAACACATATTTAAACAGCTTCACTAATATTAATATAGGCCTTATGTGTGTGGAAGCTGTTTAATGTAGCTTTAAAAGTAATAGATTACTAAGTTACAGCAGTGGCATAAATTATTCAGATGAAAAGCTCAGGCTGTTGTTTTCATCATGAATGATGATGTGATGGCAGGTCTTGGCATGACGATGAGCTACCTGTTCAGAGAGCCCGCTACCATCAACTACCCGTTTGAGAAGGGACCACTGTCGCCCCGCTTCAGAGGGGAGCACGCCCTGCGCAGGTGAGAATGACCACTCTATGCCCACTCTCAAGCAGGTGAGGTTCACACAAGCACTGTTTCTTTTTCACTGATATATAATCATCAGTATCACACTGATGAAGGCAGGATTTCAGGAAAAAGTAGTTCACCTTACATGTGACCAGACGTCGTCAATGCTCTGTCTCCCAAACATGTCGTCCATATTTAACGTCTTTGTGATGATGCCAGGTATCCTTCAGGAGAGGAGCGCTGCATCGCCTGCAAGCTGTGTGAAGCTATCTGCCCTGCCCAGGTACACACACACACACACACACACACACACACATACTCGCACTCATAGACTTAAAGTTACAGTTAGCAAAGCAGATCTAGAGATGGATCCAGTCAGTGTGTGTCTTCACCCCTGACCACATGTGTGTACAGGCCATCACCATCGAAGCAGAGACTCGCGCTGACGGCAGTAGGAGGACGACTCGCTACGACATTGACATGACCAAATGCATCTACTGCGGCTTCTGTCAGGAGGCGTGTCCAGTAGATGCCGTTGTAGAGGTGTGTGTGTGTGTGTGTGGTCCTGTGTTACAGCACAGTGCAAACTCTTAAACTGCAAACTCTCCTTCAGAATTACATTTGTTTAACTTTTTTTTTTCCATCATTTTTTTTCTCCACTATTTTTACTGTCCTGTCCTCTTACATTCCTCTCTCCTCTATCCTCTTTCTTTCTTTCTTTCTTTCTTTCTTTCTTTCTTTCTTTCTTTCTTCAGGGTCCCAACTTTGAGTTTTCCACTGAAACCCACGAAGAGCTGCTCTATAACAAGGAGAAGCTGCTCAACAACGGAGACAAGTGGGAAGCAGAGATCGCTGCCAACATACAAGCCGATTACCTCTATCGATAGACACACTCACACACATACACTGTACAGTTAGACATACCAGCAGAACCCCTCTGATAATACACACGTCCAAACTGTACATACTGTAAGACGACACACTCAGCTGTGATGGTTGATGCATCTTTTATTTCAAACCAAACATTTCCTCTGATGTCAGAGTTATCTCCTTCTGAAGTGATGTGACATGTCATTGTTTAAAGAACATATTTATTATAGAACAATGAATAGTTCAGTGACTGTCTGTGTGATGAGTGCACAGCAATCCAGCTGCCACAGCATGGAGCAGCGTGATCATCCAGTAAGGACCATGTGGTTGACTCTGCAGACCGACTCGTGCTGTGACAGAGCTGTGCACAGATGATAGATGGCAGACTCCATCCTGGTTTCACTCTGGTTTCCTCCTGGTGTCACATGCAGAACCGTTGTTATTGTGTTGGCTCAGAGTTTATCTATGCTGTTTCACCCTGACTCTAACAATAAAATTCTGTCAGAAACACCACATGTGAACATCTCATTAGTTTGAACCAAGACAGATTTAGGAACAGTGCTGAAAGATCTCTGTGTTACTTCCTTTAAAACAGAACAAAACATTGTCCAGTTAAACACAGACTTTGACACAGAAAAGAGTTGAGCTTCGGTTGATTGACAGCTACTTGAGTTAACAAAGTCTGACTGCTGAAGACTCAACAGCTTTAGATCATACATACAGGAACCTGAATGTTGGTCCCTGTCACTTCCATTGTCAGGACTTTAGCTCACAAGTCAGTCATGAATCTAAAGTATCAAAAGTATAATCAGCTTTATGTAGCCGAAATACTGTATTAGAAGTACAAATACATGTTCTTCAGAAACAAGTCAGCTTCAACATATCTGATTTAATTTAGATGATCTCACACATACATTACTGGAAATAATCTGTTCTCAATTAATCCACCAGTTATATTCTCATTTGTCCATGTGCCCATCAATACGCACGTACATGTGTCAAATGGAAGCAGAACGGAGGTGACATGTCTGCAGAACATTCAGATTTGAGAATGACTTATTCGTTAGTGAGAATGTCTTGAATGTGAATGTGAATTCATTTGAAAACACTGATATTCTGGTTTGAGGGAAGTCCAAAATGTGTTTCCATTTTTTTGGGAAAAATGGTGACTGGGACAAAATTCATAAAACTCTAAAAATGTCTTTTCCTTGTGACCATGGAGACGTCAGGACGCAGACAGTTCTACAGTGCTTTAGTCAAACTTCAGCCTTACTTCAACTCTGTTCCTAATAACTGATGTTATGAGACATTCTTAACATGTTAAAGTAAGTATTCAGTAACTCCTCAGGTTTCCCCTTCACAGTGTTTGAACTACATCGATGCCCTTCCTGAATTCAGGATTGTAGACAATGATGGGGAAGAGGAGGGTGAGTCCGAGGGCGAATGACATGGAGGAGATTGGACCAGTGGGCATTCTGTTTATAGCACCATGAATGAATCTCAACCAGCAGATGCCACCAGGAGAGTTTTGCAGTGCCCGTGATGAGTGGATCCTCCTGTTCCTGCTGCATGTCCTTGATGCCTGATTATCAGCCCACCATGGATCATGGATCATTTACAGCACCCACGGGGGAATGATGACTGTTATGATTAGGATTGTCACCCTGGAATGTTGAAGGATGGAGCTGTAGCATTAGAAACTTCTACAGTATCTCTGTATTTATTACGGTTAGTGATCCAGGTAGCCTTTGTGTCTGGTAGGGTTGGATTAGGACTAGGTCTTGCACCATGGCAAATTTACATCTGATGTCTGTCTCGTCCATTTGAATACTAATATAGTGTAATCACAACAAACCTCTGGAGTTTTATCTATTCAAGAATGGATGAGACTCCTGCAGGACAGTTGTGGCTCATGGTGGCTGTGTATCACTTTAATGTTGCAAATGGTCACAATGCAACTTATATGTATATACACTTTATATGCTGTTTTTATAAGTACAATACTTAGTTATACTCCACCATTGGATATAGCATTACTAGCTGTAAATAAACAATGCCTTGCAGACATGTGATGTTTATTTTAACTTTGAACAGAGACAAGTTTGTAGAACTTGTTTGTTTCCAGTAATATAAAATAATGAGCAAATTCTGGTAACATCTTTACAAAATAAGATATTAAGGCACAAGAAACACAAATTTCTAAATCTTACTTTCTCAAAACATACAGCTTTTTAAACCAACACCTACAGTAGTTTATTTATGTTTGAACTGCATCATTTCTCATGTGTTTATTCATTCACTGTCTTCTATGTCACGTAGCTCGTAGACTACTGGAAGTTGAGTCCTGGCAACTGGATTTCTTTCTTGTAAGTTTGAAAGGTTTCACTGCTCCTCCAAGTATCTTCAACCAAACAAGAAAGAAATCCAGTTACCAAGAGTTTGAATTATTGTGAAACACTGATTGTAATTTCATTTGACATGTGTGGACTAGATTTTAATGTCTGATCTGAATTCATACAAACATTTCACAAGGTCTGCTTTGACAGTGAGATCACTATTTTGGATTTACCCTTTGTTAGGATAATAGTTTCCTACTAAAACGTAAGTTTTAATTTGAAAGAACGGTACATCCAGTTGACGCCAAAAAGTAAACACGGGAGAAATATTAAAGGAGAGAAAAACTAGGTGTTAAGTTAGACAAAAGTCTGCTTATATTTGGCTCGTTATGATTTAAATACGGTAATACATGGTTTTAATTTCTTCTATTGTCCCCTAGACAGCATCTCTCTGGTAGAAGAAATGGTAGAAAAAAAGTAAGGAGTCCAGTGCAGCAGAGTAAGAGTAACATTTCTTCTTCACACAAATACTCAAGTATAAGTCAAAAGTATGGTGCAGAACTTTTCCTAGAAGTACATTTAAAAAAAAAGGTATTTAAGTAAATGTAACGGAGTAAATGTTACTCGTTACTACCCACTTCTGGTAAACACACATGTAGTGTAGCTGGAATCAACAATCATTAACATAACAACAGGTCATACAAGTGGGTGACAAAATGACAATATTATAGTCATTGATAGTCATTGAGTGATCATGATAGTAGCTAACATGGCCTCTTTCATGCAGTGTTGCTCTTTTAAATGCTGTCTACCAAAAACTGCCCTCAGTTACTTGCAGAGAATGTGTGATGGAGTTGTAGGAGGGATATCCAACATCTTAATCAATTTGTATTATTAAAGAAAGACTTGTATGTTTTTTATTTTGTGAGTGAACATTCTTTTGCCTCTGACACTGGACCAGAACAGGTTAACAAGTGCAGTGGTGGGAAAACATTTTCCTGAAAACCTCAGTAGTCCAAACGTTTTACTTAACTTACTTTAGACACTTATTTGAAGTCCTTTTACCCTTTACGATTCAGCTGCTTCACATTGGCCAACGGGTTTTGAGATCCAGCCTTGGTGCAGATTCCAAATTATTTTACTGTGAGGAAAAGAAAAGTTCAGTACTATTTTGGGGGAGTTGAAGCCCCCCAAAATGTTCCCAAGCCCCCCTAAAATTAAAGCTAATTATAATATTTTATAATTATATATAATACATATACAGTATATCACTAAGCGCAGGTATTCACTTAACAAATAAAAACAAGACTTTTCAATAAAAAGTTTTAGCCAATTATAGGCCGATATCGATAGTCCTTTATCTCTAAAATCCTTGAAAAGGTAGTTTCAAAGCAGCTCTGTGACCACCTGCGCATGAACGATCTGTATGAA
>JAUYWH010000001.1:24184377-24210945 GCA_034779795.1 Ctenopoma multispine
AAGTGCCCTGAGATGACTTATGTTGTAAATTGGCGCTATATAAATAAAGTTGAATTGAATTGAATTGAATTGAATTGGTAGTGTGGGATAATTTGAATTTTTTTGCCACAATCTCAGTTTGTTTAATTTTTAAACTTACTTTTACCTTCAAATACTTTTTGGTATTTTTCATTCTATTTGTTATGATCTTATTTATTTATATTACCTTATCTTATTAGTTTATTATTAAAACTTTCAATGTATCAGGGGGGTATATATTAAAGCCATTTCTAAAATAGACAAATTATTTCAACTTTGTGTTTTCTTGTGCACGGTACCAGTACACTTCTTCTCCATTCCTAAAGCATCCTTTCACTCTCCAAGAGTGTGTTGAACAGTCTGGTCAAAAAGGACACTGCCCTCTCTCCTAGACAATTTCCATACTTGCACCGGTATGTCATCTGGACCGACTGCTATTCCAGTCTTCATCCGTTTCATAGCTGCCCTCAACCTTTTCCTTTGGATATTTTCTTGTACTTCCTTATTCCACCACCAAGTCTCCCTGTCATATTTACTCTGTCCAAAGGATACACTAAGCAGTTTCTTGGCTGTTTCCCTCACCACTTTTCCCAGTCATCTGGTAGCTCTTCCCTACCACCCAGCACCTGTTTCAGCTCCTTCCTGAACTCTGCACAGCATTTCTGCTTCCTCACCTTCCTCCATTTAATTCTTGCCTCTGCTTTCACCCGCTTCTTTGCCTTAATGTCCAACTTCATCCTACAGGCTTTCATCTGATGCTGCCTAGCTACAAGTATGTTAACCACACTGTAAAAATGATTACTAGTTATTGTTGGTCTTATTAAAGTTTTCATTAATCAATTCAACTGACTCAAAAATAATGCTTTACCAATTGCAACTTAAAAAAACTTGCCTGCCCAACAAATTTCTCTGATTGTTGTCCTAACAGATATATTTAAATCAGCAGAACAAAGGTTTGTAAGTATTTGTGCAATTTTTTTATTGAAGTTGGAGGAGCTCCCAACTGCACCAGACTGGTTTAAATCTTATCTGTCTGATAGTTACCAATTTGTTTATGTTAATGATAAACAAATAAGTAAGTTATGAAGTCCCATAGGTCTCTGTGTTATATTTATCTATGAAACCAGGTGAAACTAATCAATTAGTCAACTTCAAGCTTAATTAAAAGACATAAAGGCTTTTAACCAGCTGTAATTTTCTACTCCTTAATTCAGACAAGACATAGGGTATTCTATTTGGGCCTCAAAACCATAGAGACACGTTATCTAATCACATTGCTACCCTAGGTGACATAGCACTGGCCTTGAGTACTACTGTGAGGAATCTTGGAGTCATCTTTGACCAGGATATCTCCTTTAACCTTACATATAAGAAATCTGTAGAACTGCCTTCTTCCACCTGAGGAATTTCTGTAACATTAGGAGCATCCTGTCTGAAAGGGAAAACTAGTCCATGCATTTGAGACTGGAATAAACTGTAATTCATTACTGATAGGATGTCCCAATAGTTCATTAAAAAAACCTTCAGTTAATCCAGAATGCTGCAGCCAGAGATCTGACTGAAATTAGCAAGAGTGATCATATTTCACCTACTCTAGCTTCTCTCAATTGGCTCCCTGTAAAATCTAGATTAGAATTTAAAATCCTTCCTCTAACATACAAAGCACTTAATGATGTTGTTGTCTTTTTATTGTCTTTGATTAGCCTGTGTTTCTTTTCTCTCTTCTCTTTCCACTTACTCCAACCGGTCGAGGCAGATGACCGCCCACCATGAGCCTGGTTCTGGTTTCTTCAGTTAAAGGGAGTCTCAAATTTGACTGATAGGTTTTCCACATTATTCTGTATTTACTTATATTCTGTAAGGTCTTAAACCTTATAATGTAAAGTGCCTTTTTGCTATGATTTGGCAATATATAAATAAAACGGAATTGAATTGAACTACTACATAAAAGAAATATCTAGAGTGTCATCTACCTTAGGAATATTGTTAATTAGAAACATACTGTTTCAAAGTGTTGCTAAGAAGCTACTCTATGCATTTGTTAATTCTAGACTGGACAACTGCGATTTATTACTGAGAGGATGTCGCAATAACTCACTCAAAAGCCTCCAGTTAATCCAGAATGCTGCAGCCAGAGTTCTGACTGGAATTAGCAAGAGAGATCATATTTCTCCTACGTTAGCTTCTCTTCACTGGCTTCCTATGGAACCTAGATTTGAATTTAAAATACTGACACATAAAGGACTACATAATCAGGCTCCATCATATCTTAAAGACCTTATAGAACCGTATTATCCCAGCAGAGCACTTCTCTTTCAGAGTTCTGGTCTACTTGGGAATGGGAGGCAGAGCCTTTAGTTATCAAGCTCCTGTCCTGTAGAACCAGCCAGTCCATAGGTGATGCATTTTCTGTCTCTGAATCTGGATGTTCTGCTGCACATGCTGCAGAATGTTTTGCCAGAGGTCAATCTTGAAAACAGTCCATGATGGGGATAGGTGGGGTCAGAGGTGATGTGTTGCGCTCTGTTCAAGCAGTGCTTATGGCCAGTATTCCTGATAGTGGGGGAAGGAGTCCCGATGATTTTCTCCGCTGTCCTTGCCACTCTCTGCAGGTACTTCCAGTCTCAGGCCTTGCAGGCCCCATACCAGATGGAGATGGAGCTGGTCAGCAAACTCTCGATGGTGCCTCTGTAGAAGGTGGTCAGGATGGGAGGGGGGAGGGAAGCTCTCTTCTTCTGGAGCAGGAAGTGCAAGCACTGTCGTGCCTGTCAAGCAGGTGGTGTTCAGAGACCAGGTTAGTTTATTAGTGATTTGCACCCCCAGAAACATGGTACTGCTGACTACTTCCAGTGCAGTGTCATTGGTGATGAGTGGTGCATGACTCGGCTGAGACTTTGATCTCCTTTGTCTTGTAAACATTGAGGATCAGACTGTTGACTTTTCACCAGGTGTTTCCCTTCGTCACTGTAAGCAAGCTCATTGTCACCCTGGATGAGACCCACAATGGTTGTGTGGTCCGCAAACTTCAAGAAGTGGTTAGTGTTATATCTGGGGCAACAGTCGTGGGTCATTAGGGTGAACAGCAGGGGGCTGAGAACACAGCCCTGTGGGGAACCGGTGTTAACGGGGATGACACTAGAGATGTTATTGTTCACACGTACAAGAGTTCTGTTGGTAAGGAAGTCCAGTAGTCAGTTGCATAGGGGGGTGTTGAGGTCCAAGTGACCTAGTTTGCACACTGGGTGCTGGGGGGTTATCGTGTTGAACGCTGAGCTGAAATCCAGAAAGAGCATCTGCACATGGGTATTTTTTCCCTCCAGGTGTTCCAGGCTCAGGTGGAAAGCAGAGCAGATGGCATCCTCTGTGGAGCAGTTCGACTGGTATGCAAACTGGAACAGGGGGAGAGTTTTATAACCTGTGATAGACTGGATGCCTTGCCACAGACGTCTGATGTTACCCAGGTTGGAAAATACCTCAAAGCAGTCTAGTAGCGCCGACATAACTCCTTCAGGCCACACTTTCACTTGTTTCAGAGTGGGCTTCCCTCTGACAAGCAGGGGCTTTTATGCTGGAGTCACCATAATGGAGAGGTGGTCTGAGAAGCCAAGGTGGGAAATTAGAAAGGACAGTCTTCATGTTGGCCTGGTTAAAGTCCCCTGCCAATTGTGGCAGGAGACTTTAACCAGGCCAACATGAAGACTGTAAATGGACTGTAGAGCTGACTAAATCTACAGCAGCATTTTTATTGAAAAATGCTATGGATTTAGTCAGCTCTCACCTCTTTCCACTCACCCCAACCACCTGAGGCAAATAACTGCCCACCTTGAATCTGGTTCTGCTCGAGGTTTCTTCCGTTAAAAGAGGAAATGTTCCTCTCCACTGTTGCCTAGTGCTTGCTCAAGTGACATGATGTCCCAGTAACTCACTCAAAAGCCTCCAGTTAATCCAGAATGCTGCAGCCAGAGTTTTGACTAGAACTACTAGTTTCTCAGCATCACTTTGAGACAGGATGTTTCAAATTTTTGCAATATTCCTAAGGTGGAAAAAGGATGCTCTAGATATTTCTTTTATGTAGGAGGTAAAGGAGATATCCTGGTCAAACATAACTCCAAGATTCTTTACAGTAGCAATGAAGGCCAGAGCTATATCATCTAGGGTGACAATCTGACTAGATAACATGTCTGTGAGGTTGTTAGATGTTTCTCATTAAATTTATGACACATCTGAGGTTGTTAGATGTTTGTCATTAAATTTATGACAAGTCTAATATGGATGTACAGATCAAAGCTAAAACATCTTTGAGCAGTCTAGTTGGGATGGGGTCTAAGAGAAATGTAGAAGATTTACATAAATTAATTATTGAGATTAAGTCTGCATGATGTACAGGAAAGTAACAAAGTCTAACAGCTGTTGGACAAGTGCGTCTGTCCATGTCAATTGCAGGGAGGATCTGATCAGTTCTTTCTGTAATAGTCAGAACTTTATTTGTAAAGAAATTTATAAAGTCATTGCTGGAGAGAGATAAGGGAATTGTAGGTTTAAGAGAACTATGATTCTTTGTCAGACTGGCTACAGTGCTGAAAAGATACCTGGGGTTGTTCTTATTTGCCTCAATTAATGAGGAATACTATGTGGTTCTAACTTTACGGAGGGCTTTTTTATACATTATTAAATTGTATTTCCAGGCTAAGCCAGATTCATCTGAATTTGTGGAGCGCCACCTCCTTTCAAGTTTTCTGATGACTGCTTTAAGCTATGGATTTGTGAATTGTACCACTAACTAACTAACCTCTGATTAACTACCTTCTTTTTCAGATGGGCAACAGTATCAAGTATAGTGCGCAATGAAGCTGCAGCACTATCAACAATATATTCAACCTGTACAGAATAAAGTTAGGATCACTGTCCTCCTCTGTGTCTGTACATGTCAATGGATTAAAAGATGATGAAATCATTTCCATAAATTTAATGAGAAATATCTACTGTAATGGAGTATTTTCTTAATAAATGTAGTCTCCATTATAGTAAGTTCAAATGTTATTAAGAAATGGTCAGACAACACAGGGTTTTGAGGCAACACAATTTCTACTCTACTTTCTACTTTATTAAGTCAGAACAAGATCAAGGGTGTGATTAAAACTGTGAGTGGGTTTATTTACGTTTTGAGTAAATCCAACAGACTCCAATCCAACTAACAAAAAGTTAAATGCCGTGTTGAGACAGTTATTATCAGCATCTACCTTATTGTTAAAGTCACCCACTATAATTACTTAATCTATGAACAAAAGAACTAAAGAAGAACTAAATCAGATAGAAAGTCTGAGAATTTCAGAGTAAGGGGTAGGAGGACGCTATACAATAACTAATAAAACTGTTTTTTGACTTTTCCAGTTTGGAACTGAGACTATGAGTGAGGCTCTCAAATGAATTATAACTATGTTTAGGTCTGGCGTTGATTTATAAGCTTGAGTTGCAGATTACTGCTACTCCTCAACCCCGACCTGTGGTCCTAGGAATATGATAATTAATATCATTTGGGGGAGTCGACTCATTCAAATTGACATAATCCTCCTGCTGCAGCCAGGTTTCAGTGAGACTAAATAAAATCACTCCTCTTGTGTTAATTTTTGATATATATAATTTAGATGGACAAGGAACAGACACAGTCTCATGGCGATAGTTTTGGGGGGGTAACGGCTGTAAGAAGCTGCAGAGAGGTGTGTAAGACTGCGACTCTGCATCCTTGGCTTCCACTGCGGGATATCGGTGCCTGGGAGGTCTAATAAACTCTGTCATATTTCTGGATATGAGAGCTGCAGCATCCAAAGTGGGATGGATGCCGTCTCTTCTAAACAGCCCAGGTTTTCTCCAAAACATTTTCCAATTGTCTATGTAGCCCACGTTGTTATTGGGACACCACCTGGACAGCGAGCGTTTAATAGCGTTTAAATGACGACATGTCATCCCTGATCACATATCGCTATCAGTAAAGGAGGCAGAGGACATGCTAAAGTTAAAGTTAAATTAGCAGATGTGGGAGAACACAACATTTTATTAAAGGAGCTATTTTAGATCAGGTCCATATTAGGTCCATATCTTAAAGACCTCATGAAACCTTACTATCCCAGCAGAGCACTTCGCTCTCAGAGTGCTGGTCTACTTATGGTTCCTAGAGTTTGCAAATGTAGAATCAAGCTCCTCTCCTATGGACCAGCTCCCAATTAAAGTTTGGGAGGCAGACAGCCTCTCTACCTTTAAGACTAGGCTTAAAACATTCCTTTTTGATAAAGCTTATAGTTAGGCTCAGGTGACTCTGAATTTGTGTCAGGATTTAAAGTAAATCATAGTACAGAAATAGCTCGATCTTTTCTTAGCCTTGCACAATGGACTCTATACTCATCTTGTTATACCTTGGATTTAAAGGAACAGCACTAAGCTATTTTAAATCTTATCTGTCAGATAGATTCTAATTTGCTCATGTTAATGAGTCCTCCACGCGCACAAAAGTTAATTATGGGGTCCCACAGGGTTTTGTGCTTTGACCAATTCTTTTTAATTTATACATGTCTCTGCTAGGCAATATTATAAGGAAACACTATGATGTGGATGACACCCAGCTATATTTATCTATGAAACCAGATTAAACCAAACAATTATTAAAACTTCAAGCATGTTTAAAATACATAAAGGTCTGGATGTCCTGTAACTTTTTACTCCTTAATTCAGACAAGACTGGAGTTATTCTATTTGGTCCCCAAGGCTTCAGAGAAAAGTTATCCAATCAGATTGCCACCTTAGGTGACATTGCATTGGCCTCGAACACTACTGTGAGGAATCTTGCCGTTATTTTTGATCAAAATATCTCTTTTACCCATTAGATAAAAGAAATCTCCAGAACCACCTTAGGAATATTTCTAAAATTACAAGCATTCTGTCTCAAAGTGACGCTAAAAAATTAGTCCATGCATTTGTCACTTCTAGACTTCTAGTACTGCAATTCACTGTTAATAGGATGCATCAATAATTCATTAAAAAGCCTCCAATTAATCTAGAATGCTGCAGTCAGATTTCTGACTGGAATTAGCAAGAAAAATCATATTTCTCCTACATTAGCATCTCTCCATTGGCTCCCTGTTAAATCTACCTTTAAGACTAGGCTTAAAACATTCCTTTTTGACAAAGCTTATAGTTAGAGATGGCTCAGGTGACTCTGAACCATCTCTTAGTTATGCTGTTATAAGTAGATTTAGTCTGCTAGGGAACCTTCCGGACACTGAGCTCCTGTCTTCTTCTTCTCTCTCTGTCCACTATCATGCCATCATTGCATGTTGTTAACTTTTTGTCTTCTCTCTCCCCTAGTTGTGCTTTGTCCTCTTTCTGCAGGTGTCCTCGACCTTGGAGTTATGTGATTTCACTTTGTAGCCACTGGTCCTACCAACCTGCCCAATGTCTCATCTGCTGCTCCTTGTTGTTTTTTTATCTCTATTACTTGCTGTTCTTTTCTCTGTCCTCTTTCGACTCACCCCAACCAGCCAAGGCAGATGACTGCCCACCCTGAGCCTGGTTCTGTTGGAGGTTTCTTCCCTTAAAGGGAGTTTTTCCTTTCCACTGTCCCCTAGCTTGAGTGGGAGTATTTGGTTTTCTACATAGTTCTGTATATATACACTTATATTTTGCAAAGTAACAATATGCCTTCTGTAGGAGGAGCAGGAAGTCTCACCAAAGTGCTCTGGCACCAAAGATTGCAAAGGAAAGAGTAACCTTTGTTTTTCCCACTACATTACTCTCATGAACATCGGAGAGTCCCAAACATAATAAGCAGGTGTATGAATGAGAGGAACCCAGGTGGAAATGCAAGAAGAAATAGTGAAGGTAGATGAGTTTAAATACCTGGGGTCAACCGTACAAAGCAACGGACAGTGCACATTAGAGGTGAAGAAGAGAGTGCAGGCAAATGTCTGGGGTGATGTGTAACAGAAGGATAGCAGCAAGAATGAAAAGAAAGATTTACAAAGTGGTAGTGAGACCACTAATATATGGTTTGGCGACTGTGGCACTTAATAACAGGAAGCACAAGGCAGTAAGCTGAGCTGAAGGTGAGAGAGCAGAAGATGTTAAGATTTCCTTGCAAGTGACCAGGGTGGACAGAATTAGAAATGAGTACATCAGGGACAGCTCACGTTGAGCAGTTTGGAAACAAAGATTTGAAATGGTTTGGACATGTCCAGAGGAGGGTAAGTAAATATACTGGATAAAGGATGTTGAGTATGGAGCTTTCAGGCAGGAGGAAAGAGGAAGGCATCAGATAAGTTTCATGGATGTTCATGGACATGGAAAGATGACCTGCAGATGGTTGGTATGACAGAGGAATATGGTCCTCTAGGACGCTAGGGATAGGGTGAGAAGGAGAGAGCAGCCATAAGAGGAAGAAGACTTACTTGTCCACACAGATGTACAACAAGGAAAGGAAACAGAAATTTCAAAGATATACTTCCACAGTACAATGAGACTATTAAGACTTAGACTTGTGAGTCACACAAGTTTTTTGATCTCACTAACTGCCTTTTTTTGTTATTTTGTTCCTTTTCCAACAGAGGGCGCTAACTCCCAACTAACCAATACTGAAGGAGTAGAATACAAGGATACGTTATTGTCATTCTCACATAAGACATAAAAGAACGAAATAGAAAACTCAGGTTATGGTGCATACTGGAATAATAACATAGGAAAGAAAACAACAATAATAATAATTATATAAATATAATAATATAATTTAAACATAAATGTGCAATGAATCAGAGAAGAAACGTAGCAGCTGAGTGTAGTGCATTTCAGCTCTGTATGGAAGGGCAGCAAAGTTGTATCAAGTATCATTAATAAAGCCTATTAACTGATCAAGTCTGGAAGCTGTTGATGGTGCAGCAGTCCAGAATATGTTGCTGCAGCCATGTCTCAGTAAAACACAATAGTGCAGCCATGATATTCTCACTGCAAAGTCAGTTGTCTATGTCATAAGTCGTCAGTCATTATATTTAACAGAGAAATTAAAAGACTTAAAATAAATAAAATAACACTTAACACTTAACATTTTCTGTTTTGCTTATGTTGTATTTTTCTGAAAGGTGCAAGTGGATTTTGTATTTCAAGATTATCCATGTACAATAGGAATGGACAACTAGAAAAGTTCCTGGGGAAACTTTGAAGGTGCCTGCCACCTTGCGCCCGTAAACCTTAAACCCATAACACCAATAAGAAAGCAGGATTTATCAAATCAAGTCTTTTTGAGGTAATATATGTCTGATAGGAATCCCCAGTCTGTCCTGTGAGCTAATCCTGTGTGGTTTCTTGGTGACTTAAGTTGCCATGGTAACTCAAAATGCCAACTAACCACAACAGAGGATATGTCATAATCGAGACGGTCGTGTTGATGTATAATATGTGTGGGATGAATCCCCAGTCTGTCCTGTGAACTCATACTGCTTGATTTTTGGCAAATTACGTTGCCATGGTAACTCAAAATGCCAACTAATCATAACAGGGGCCATCACCTGACAGAGCTGGTCGTTTCGATGTATAACATGTCTGATAGGAATCCAGAGTCTGTCCTCTGGGGCATCTCGTGTGTGGCTTTTAGCGATTTACATTGCTATAGTAACTCAAAATACCAAATAATCACAACAGGGGACATGTCATGATCCAGCCAGTCGGTTCAATTCAAACTTCTATGCGCGCGCGTGTGAATGAGACGAATGTTCAAATCCGGCCAGCCTCGGTCCACAAAAGCCTCTACAAAAACAACGAAGTATTGCTCATATTGGAAAATCAACCACATGTAAGCTCCTCCAGGCTTAAACAGACCTTGTTTAATAAAGATGAAAATTGACTGAATAAGAAGACAAAAGAAGCAAAGAGAAATTTATTCAGGTTGAAAAGAAAACGGTTGAGCGGCGTGACGTCACGATTTAACAGCTTTTTAAAACTTAAATTGCCATAACTCGGAAACTATACAAGATATCAAAATACCGTTTTACACGGTCAAAGCTGAAAGTGTCTAGACTCATTTAAAATTTTAATGACGTTTTTAGGACAAAGTATGATCACACAGCATGATGATGAATGGAGGGAGTAGCTGTCAAAAGTGGAATTTTGTGGCCAAAAAATAGAAAAAGTTGAATAAAATAAAAAATATGCAAGATATCAACAAGAAAAGTAATAGCACACATCCCGGGACCGAGCCGGTCGATTTGATGTATCACTTGTGTGGCTGCACCCTTCCGTTCGAGCCGCATTAACGTTGACGGAAGAATAAGATAGATATAAATCTATAAAGAGGCAAGTTTAGAGGTGGAGAATAATAGATGCCTTGCATTGCTTAGCACAGCAGGCACCAATAATTCATTCTCTTTGAAGTTCTGCCATTGTCCAGAATACTGACAATAATAAACAATTATAAAGGTAGGATAATTATAACAACAGAATGGAATTATAAACTGTATAATGTGCAGGTCAGTGTGTGTTGTATGTGTTTGTGCAAAATGTGCATTTGCATGTGCATTTGGAGTTCAAATGCTCTGAATGTGGGCCAGCACATCAGACATCAGCCAGCAGACACCATTCCGAAAATGCATTGCCAGCGGATGCGCACCTGACGATATGCCCTCAAAACCCACATGGCAAGCTGAAATGGCTGAGTAAGCACCTTGCACGGGGTCCCCCCCCCCGGAGAGATCCACCCCTCGGTTCATATGACCTGGGAGCAGCTCTGAGCGACAAAAATTAAACACTGTATCAGAGCAACAAAGAATGAGACAGTCTCAACAGGGGAAGTTAAGACTGCCTGTTTATCTGTGCCACCACTGTCATGTTGTTGTTCCTGTCAAATGATTTAAAGCCAGAAACACCACGGCATCTCCAGCTGATTGATGTGGAGCCCATGCTGTGCTGGCGTCCACAGCCCTGTCATCGCTGAGCCATTGCACAGGACACCCCATCCACTGAGGGAGGCATCCTTCGATACTACCTATCTACACTGTGACATGTGACCCCACCCAGTTGGGATCCGTGACAGAACAGACGCGAGTTTCTCCAGGGCAATAGGGCTGACATGCAGGATGGCATCACCGTCAGCCTCCTCCAAAGTTGACACGATGCGTACAAGCTGTGAGAAAGAACCCAGTGCTGTAAAACTCGCATCTGCACCAAGCCCAGCAGCACCACAGCAACCATGGACGCCATTATTCCGAGCAGTTGGGGGATAACTTTGAAAAATAGACTGCGTCCCAACTGAAAATTAGCAAGGCAGCGCTGAAACGAGGCCACTCTCTGGCCCAACGGTGCGCTCAGCTGGAGACTGAGCAAATGTTCAGCCCAAGGAATAACACCATTGCATTGGGATCAGACAGAGAACCCTAGAGACTGAATGTGTGACAGCACTTGTCTATCTGCCTGCTCTCTGGAGATTGCTAGCAGAAGCCAGACGTCTAGACTGTGGTGCGTGGGCCAGCAACAGCTACGTACTGTAGCTGTCCCCTCGAATGCAAACCTGAGAAATTGTGATGCCCACAGATTGCTATATAAAAATAAGCATCTGTCAAATCTATCGTCATAAACCAGTTGCTTTATCTAACAGATGTTAGTAACTCCAGGACGGGTTAAATCCGTGAACCACCTGCATGGCTTCTTTCTGCAGCAAAATGCGTATTTTGTCTTGTAGTCTACTACAGTGGTGAATCAAGGGGCGAGCTCAAAATTGTAGGCTGTGATCCTGGGAGATGCTGTCCTGAACCCACTGCGCATGCACGCAACTCAGTGATTCGGCCAACCAGTCTGCCCTGCAGCTGGTGTGTTGCCCAGGAGCTGCCTTATTCAAGTCTCTTTGGCCATTTTCTGACCATTGTTTTGGACACCACCAACAAACTTTATTGAACTCTTTTGATCATTCAGTGTTTAGACAACAACGACAACCACTGACACTGGCACAATTTGAACACACTTAGCGGGTCTTTTTTAACGTTTCAATGGTCACAGTTATCAAGTTTGACTGTGTGGTGGTTCGGTGCTTGGGAGACTATGTGGGGGAATAACAACGTTTCTTCGAACCTTTCCCCTGAACATGATCGTGCATCCTTTTATAAGGAGCTGTGGCGTCTCCTGGCTGTCTCTCCTCCCCGGGCTCATGCTAGGAGGATCACTAATATGAAGAAAGATCAGTTACAGCATATACAGTTCTGTATTTACTGGTGGCGCCACGGGCAGGCAGCAGCTAAACAGCACTCAAGCACAGGAGCCCCCCAAGGGTGCATTCTCAGTCTGTTGCTGCTCACACTGCTGACCAATGATTGCACTGCCATACACAAACAAACCACATCATCAAGTTTGCAGACGACACGACTGACTCATCAGCCACAACAACAAGTCAGTCACATTATATAAAAACAGCATTACAAGTAAATTGTTAGGTTAACTATACAACTGGTTTTGATTGATATACTCCTAACTTAAACAGCACCCCATTATAACAAAGTATAGAAAGTATTTCACATTCTCAGACTTTCATGTTAGGTTAATAACGTTGAATTCGTCACATATATATGCAACATCATACGTGATTTAGCTTTCAAAATCACCTTCCATTGATATAACGATGATGATATTCTTTGAGAACAAGCAGCAGAGTCTAACTCTAACTACTCAATTAAGGGCTTATTGTCAAGGCAAATTCACACCACAACTGTGGGTGCAGGCCATTGCTGACTTATTAACCATGCATTGTTAATGTTAATGCTAATGTCAATCAGAGATTGTTTACAAGGCAAGAAGCATCATTTCGTAAAACATGAAAAAACAGAACGACAGACTGAGTTTCTGTGTTACAATTCAAACAGAGTGAGAGGTCTTCTGTAGTAAAACCATCAGGGAGGCATGCATTTATGTTGGGAAGTGGCATGCTCTCCTTAATAATTGGGGGCAGCTGTGGGTTAGGAGATACAGGAGTCACCTGCCAATCATGAGATTGGTGGTTCAATTCCCAGCTCCTTCAGTCATATGTCAAAGTGTCCTTGGGCAAGACACTGGACCCCAAGTTGCTCCCTGTGTGTCAGGTCAGGTGTGAGTGTGTGTGTGCAAATGGTTGAATAAGAAGCAGTGAAAGCACTTTAAGTACCAGTATAGTTAGAAAAGTGCTTTGTAAGTGCAGAACATTTACCATTTAATTTAGTTATTTTAATTATTTATAAAATTTGTATTTTTTATAGGTTTTATCGAATTGTAAATTAAATGTAATTTAGCCCTATTGGTTTGGCAACCTAACAGACTTTTTGTAATAATGACAGTAGCCCCTTTGTCCAGTTACAATTTCACTAAATTGAACTTGTTAAGTTCTGGATTTTATGTTCATAGTCTTGGTGGTCTTTACATTATAACATAAACAATCATACACTGCAAGTTCTTAGTTGTTAGATTAATGTTACCTACAGCGGAGTAAGATATATATAATTTTCTTGAGTAGGAGGTTGTGTGTATACTTGTATCTGTCCTGGTTATTGTGGAGTCATCTTTATCTGACTCCAAAATCCCACAATTATCTGCTATCTTGTCTTCACCTAAGGCCAGACACAGGCCATTATGTCTTATGTTAGTCTTTGTCTGAACAAGAAAAATCCTTACAAGCTCTTTTGTCATCTCCTACCATCAACATACTGACTGTGATGCTAGATAAACTGACTGACAGCTCCATCAGATAGTATTAAGCTCCATCAGTGTTAAATTGCAACCTGACTGTTTTTGTTTTCAAATAAACAGTTTATTTGCTGTGGTCCGTATCAGTGGATCAGTTTGTAAACGTGGTCCATTTTCCACTTCCTTGGTTTCTTTTGAGAAAATCGAAGTGAACAAAATTGCGTCACTATAAGCCACATGAGAATGCTCTTGTCCACTGACTGTTTAAATGATATAAATGCCTTTGTACATGATTTTTAATGTACATTGTAACTTGTAAATAAAGTAAAAAAATTATTTTGCTAAACCCCACACATCGAGATTGGATCTTCTTCCCACCACAGACACAGACAGTTCAATTCTTTAGAATGGGGCTGAGGCGACATACTATAAGTTTTTTAATTTTTTTTTCCTTTGGTCATTTTCTAAGATCCAAATGACCAAAATAACTGCACAGAGGTGGATGAAAAACCAGAGTTTGATTCGGTTGTATAAGTATAAGTATAAAAACACTTAATCTCCAAGGACACCTCAACATGTAGCTTACCAGGACTGGGAATCGAATTGCTCACCCTCGGGTTTGAAGACGACTGCTTTACACATTGAGCTATCATGTCACCCCAAAACAATAATAATAATGAGTCATTGACTTCATAGTTTTCCTGACACCAACAGTTCTTGCAAATGAGGTACAATTATCATTTACAGCCAGCCGAAATACACCCATGTCACACCTCTTTTCACCTCTCTCCACTGGCTTCCAGTAGCTGCTCACATTGAGTTTAAATCCTTGATGCTTGCCTACAGGACTGTAAATGGAACCGCACTCTCTTATATCTGCTATTAGTAAGATACACTCCTGCATGCCCTCTCAAATCTGCAAATGAAATGAGAAATAAAAATTCCTTCTTTGCAGGGTCTCCGATCCCAATCGAGTCTAGTCTCTTTTGTTGTCCCCGGCTGGTAGATTTGCCCTGCTCCATTCGACTAGCTGAGACTATCACCACCTTTAAAAAGCATTTGAAAACTCACTTGTTTAAAAAGTATTTCAAATTAGTCTAACACACGCACACACATTCACAAAATTTGTCTAGCACTAAACAATTCCTAGCATGTTCTTCATCTTCACGAGTTAGGTCTTATCAGGGCTCTTAGTAGCAATAACCCAGAATTTACAGAAACTGAATGGTAATTGCTGGTGTCTTCTCCTTGTAAGTCGCTTTGGATAAAAGCGTCTGCCAAGTAAAGTAAAAAAATTACATAAAGTAGAAATGTGAGATTCTTGTATTTTACTGCTGTATCTTTCTATGCCATTTTAAACATCTGTGTACATAAAACACAATGAGTAATGACAGCTATCTTCTTTATTTGATCAAATTACATTGTTGTAGACAGTATCCAGTGGTTTAAAGGTAGTGGCAGCACAATGACCATAAAGGATAAGGCCATAATCCAATTTAGACACTATAGTGGATTGTATATGTTTAGATTTTATTGTTTTCAGTTCAGTAAGATGTTCAATGTTTTTGTGCAACAACTATTTAATAAAATGTATAATAGTATTTAATTAAAAGCATACATAGGATTGGGAATAGCAAAGGTTCATGCTCTTGTAAAATGCAAACATTTCTTTTTGGAGTTTAAAGCTTTGAATTAAACAGCTAATTGAAAGCAGTTTGGCAGCAACTGGGATAAGCCTGTTGTGGAGTAAAGCCAATGACATGCAATAGGGCATGTTCTTATTTTCACCAACCCATAACCTATCAGCTATGGGTTATGGGTAATATGTGTTGAAGAATGATATTTCCAGTTTTTCCACAAGTAAAAGTGTTCATTCAGTATCCATTTTTGTATGTCTATTCAGTATTTTCAAATATATTGGATGCAATGGTGTTTCTGCAATGGTGTTATGGAAATTGAACTTCAATGTTTTATAACATTAAAAGCATGCAGCTACAAAATTATTTTGCAAATTATAATTATTGTATTGTTGTATTTAAACTAATAAATGTACTAAAATTTCTTGTATTATTAATAAACAGATTTTATAGAAATATTTACAAATTCCGGTTGTTTTAATAAAAAGTCTTTCTTTCCTTATGATATCCTATTTGATATTCATTGTCGCAGAATGTAAAAACACACTTTAAAGTTCTCAAAGGCTTTTTGGACATTGTCCATCTGCAGTGTGATGCACAATCCAATGAAGGATTTGACTGAATCAGGAATGACAATATATACATAGAAATCCTCAGAATTCATCATGCTTGCTTTGTCTGGAGTCACGTTATCAATAAATTAAATGATACCATTTCCTTTGGTAGCCATACATAAATAAAAGTCATAGTAAGTCATATCACCATGTATCACCATGTAACCAGGCGTTGGTTTATTAGATTCATGACACTGTTTACATCCCACATTAAGTATTATTTAGACTCCCACCATATGTTCACACCACAACATGGACTGTCATCATTATCATGACATTACTACATTTACAACACAAAGTTGTAAGGAAATGAGAGAGAGAAAGAGAGAGAGAGAGAGAGAGAGAGAGAGAGAGAGAGGGTACTTGATATACACTACACACTGGCTTGTCAATAATCAAAGAGCTCAATAAATGTCTATTTTCAGACAGCAGAATGACAGTTTGGTCCTTCGGTTGGCTACATTGCACATATATTGATTCTGTTGAATAAAGCAAGGAGAATGCCAGCAGATGTTTGTGTGTATGTGTATGTTGTTTTGTGGAGGAGTTGAGAGTTCCAAGAAAAGAGATAAATATGGATTTAACTATTCTCAACTCCTGTTTTTCTTTGACAGGAAGAGAGACTCTGCCACAGTCCAGTCACACTAGCGGTTTTATAAAACAACTTTGCACAGTGACACCGTACACAGAACATAACATATAATACATCCCATCCACATACAGCACCTATTCCATCAGACGACTGTCTATCACAGTGGAAAGGTAGTAAGGACTACTTAACAAATTAGGTTAAAAGACTGTTGTTCTGAAAAATATTATTGATGAACATGTATACTATTATATATATATATATATATATATATATATTAATATAAACACAGCAGTGTTACACTATTGCTCTGGGGAGACACGTTTCTCATGAAAAAAAATATTCTTGTGATGGTTTATCTATAAACAGCTCAAAAGACTAATAACAGCCATTACTGGAGAGTAGTTCGTGTAAGGAAGAATTCCCTCTGGACAACATTGCGTGAATTTTTTTTGTAAGCCTATTGTACTAAATGCTAACAACCTCCCTCTTGTGGCTCACTGATGTATTTTTAAATAATTCTGTATGGCAGTGGAGGTCTATACTACACACACACACACACACACACACACACACACACATAAGATAAATCAAATTTCGGATTCACAGAGTTTACAATGAGCAAATGGAGTTCATAAATCAGCCACAGCAATTAACTAGCCTAGTGGTTTTAATGTTTTGGTGGACAGGGGCCAGCATTGGCACTCAGGACACAGAGTGACCATCGTGCAGACCATTCTGACGCCTCCCAGCTTAGTTTTTTTTCCCATGCTGACACCTGTCCACCCACTGTAAAACCACTTGGTTGTGGTATTCTTGTGGTTGATTGGTGTATGCTTTAAGTTGAACATGTGACAAATGTAACAGTGGATCCTACAGAATCACAGAGACAGAAGCAAATGTTATTTTATCCCCACCCAGCCTGTCTCTAGCACATAAATAGTTAAAACCACAGACAAAAACACAGTTTGTTTATTAGCTTTCAGCTGACATCAAGTATGTCACATTGTGGGAAAATAATAATTGACAAAACATCCTAAATTGACTGATTTTGGTGAAAGCAAATACGTTATTTGTAACCGTTTCTCAGTAAAAAAATCTTAAATTAGCCTAAAAAAAAAAAAGAAACATTGAATAGAAAATAACTTTTGTTTTTGTTGTTTTTGAGGACAACATTAGAGTTCAAGGCTATATCTTTACACAACACAAAACCACAAAATGGCAGCCATTTGCTGGTGAAAGGAGGGGCAGATATATATAATATGTTATTTTTCACGTTACGTTTACTAAGGCTTTATATTAAAGGACAAACATTTTGTGGAAACAACAATGTTGTTTGGTGTGTATGTTTAGCCCAAAATGTAAGGTCTCAATGTGCTGCTATCAACATTTGTTGAGAGTTTGTTGTTGTTGTTGTTGTTGTGTGTTGTTGCATCATTAACTGTTTGTAAATTGTCTCCATTACTAATTGTTTTATTTCATGAACCACTGCTCTATCTGCCTTTAATTGCCCATCAGGGACAAATAAAGTTCTTTGAATTGAATTGAACTGATTTAGAAGTATGTCGACAACAGAGTTATCATTCTATACATTACTTGTAATTAGTAGCCTATAAAATTAAATAGCCCTAGTTCTTTCCTTTAAACTTCTTGTGAGAAATTTGGGAAATAAGTTAGATTTTAGCCTACAGACCACTAAAATAATTCCATTCAATTAACAAACTAGCAGTAAATTGTAACTGTTTTACTATTTCATCATAGCGTCGTGATCGGAGCTATACAGGCATACAAAGCGTTCACCGTTCTGGGGTAGGAGAACAGCCTCGAGCTCCAGAGAGATGATGGATTGCTGCCACTACAGGTCATCGGTTCACGTCATTACTGTCCTGACACTGTCTTCGAGGGTAAAGCTGGAGGAGGAAAAGAGTGCTATTAACAAGGAGACAAGGAGGCTCTACTGTTTGAGTTCCAGAGCCCAGACATGTTGAGGCCACCCTGTCCGTCCTTTACTCTTCTTATCGCCGACTGTTGAGGAGGACGACGATGAGGACGATGAAGTTGTCTGAGGGATCTCCACCTGCAGACACGTGACATTTATTTTCATTAATATAATATTAATGGTATTTATTGGTACACCATAATATGTGCAGGATTGAATATGTAGGTTAACTCGATATGTAACTGACAGCCAACTGCCTTTGTCACAACTGTTTTCTTTTTTTTGTATATTTTTGATGTTAAATTAAGCTCTCGATAGGTCATAGGTCAATATGCATACAACAGCGAAACGTTATAATTAGGATAACATTAATAACACCGAATAACTCAAATAGTAATAATAACTAAAATTTGAATACTATGTACAAAAAATAAGAAAATAAATATAGACTTGATGGCATGTCCAGATCGACGCGCTGGATGTTGACACCACAGACGTACGACTTAGCCAGGAGCAGGCTGCAGTAGCAGATAAAATCAATCTCACAAAGGCATCGCTCTGCCTCCAGGCTAAATCCAGGTGTGCAACCACTTTGGTTAATGCCCCAGAACACACTATTCACATAAGATGTTTAATGTTGGTGTTTACAGGCTTTACACTTTAAAAAGTAAGTCTTAAGCTTCCTATGTAAAGTGCTTTTATGTGATTTGGCGCTACTTAAATAATCCACATTAAACTTAACTGAATTCGATTGTATATGGACGTATGCCTACATCTGCCTTGTTCGGGTAAAACAACTACGTCAAATATAACACTTTCGTTTAATTGAAAATAGATTACATTCTCAACCGTTTGTTTTGTAAACCTAATGTCTAAATCGGCCTGCTGGTGTGTGTGGACGTCAGAAACATATTTCCTGTAACATTATTATAATTATTTAATGTTATTCTTGTTGTTTTAAATTGTAGTTTCTGATCCTGTATGTTTAGGATATTTACCTCTACTACTATTTCTCCTACAACTATGGTATTAGTAATAATATTAAAAATAATAATGATAAATCATATACTTTCTGACTGAAATGCATTTGATATGTGGACTGAACAACAAATTTGAGAAAGACAATGTCCAGACGAGAAATTGGGAGTTTCGTGTTTTAGTCGCTCTGACTCTGCTTGTAGGGACCGGTTTGTTTTTTTACCCAAACCCAAAGAAATATATAAACATTGTTTTGCAGATATGAGTGAACCATCTTAGCTGCAGCGACAAGGCTGTTGCAACCAGTAGCGGCAGTGAGGGATTCTTCTTCTTCTACTTCACACTCACACTCTTCCACACGGGCAGTTTGTTGCATGTACTATCAAAAGAAACACAGAGTTTCTGCATCAACGCTGACATCTGACTTGGACTGTTTGAAATATGTAGCCTATTAGA
This sequence comes from Ctenopoma multispine, assembly GCA_034779795.1. Taxonomy (NCBI): domain Eukaryota; kingdom Metazoa; phylum Chordata; class Actinopteri; order Anabantiformes; family Anabantidae; genus Ctenopoma; species Ctenopoma multispine. The sequence goes on from JAUYWH010000001.1 coordinate 24,204,286, forward strand.
AATTTTTGAAAATTAAAGCACGGAATGTGAAAATCTTTGTTTGGTGATCATTAGGTCACCAATAGAGCTCAAAGTTCTATATAGTAACATAACCGAAAATATAGGCTAAACAAATTAACAGTTCCTTTTTCGTCGGACCGATACGTTCTAGAAACTGACCGGATAAAGATTAACGAGTTAAAATGGACCGCTTGGCAGCAAATTTACATCCCTGGCAATTCACATGTTGTAGGTATGAAAAGCTTAACAATAGGATGACAGTTCGGGTTGGAATAGGCTGGAATTAACCCTTTATTTGTCCATTCTGATGAAAAAGTATTTTCTAGCTAATTGTCTTGAAATTGCAACCTTATTGTTGAAGGACAAGAAGAATCTACTGAAAATCATGAATGGGCATTGTATCGTCACTATCTTGTGTATTTGTGTTTAATGAAACAGTGACCTAATATAGTCCAACAACGCCTGATTTTTCTTATTCTGTCTGTTTATTCTGTTTATAAGTCAGTGTCGCCTATGTTACCGAATATAGCCTACATTCATTTTTATGAGTTAAAGCATTAGAACGCCATTAGTGGCAGTTTAGTACGCCCTTTCATTTTAAGAAGAATATTTATTACATCATCTGATGATTTTATAAATTATAGATCACCTGCAATGCAGTAAGACATAAACGCACCACAAATCAAAATTTCTGTGAAGGATATTTAGTTACAATTTATTGATATTAGTAATAGATTATTTACAAGTTTACATTTTTTATGTATAATATTTTGTCACCACTGGGCAGTTTAGCCTACTAATTGTCAAAATGCGGTAAATCACATTCTATTATATTATAAGAACACAAGTTTAACAAAAGAGGAATTAGTGTGATCTGTTTCAGTATACAAAACCATAAAGGTAATATAACCCTAAAAACAAATTAATAACAGTAACATTTTAAAATGGTAGCATAATATATAACATATATAATAGTGCCATGGGGTGTAAAATATAATTTATACAATAATGTGTATATGGAATTATGCTTTTACACAGGACACACTATCTTTGGCCTCTAAACTATTATTTTGTTATTGTTCAAAGCATGGCACCATTTTGAACTACAAGTAGAAAAAAATATCATTGGAGATCTGAAGGTATAAAATGTCATGAAGACATAGGTTAACACTAACCGTAATTAAATTTTCTGCGATTGTATGTGAAATCAGTAAATATCATATACTCACAATAGGCGAGAATCCCTAATAATTTCAACCAAAGCCTCACTAAGTATACGACCTGCAGCTAAAAGATGGTAAAGCTATGTGTCACTGCACTGTCACAAAATAAAACAGAAAAAACAAAATCCACATCCATTCATCAGCCTGAACTAAGCCAAATAAAAAAACATGGATAAAGAAAAATCTAAATTTTGATTCTCTCTTGCACATACACTATACCTTTTTATTGATTAATAAAATCAGTTGTAACAGAAGACTGGATCCTCGTTTTACTGATTAGTTTGAAATGTGAGAAAAATCCTTTCTGTCTTTAACCCTGTTCTCCTGTAGTTTGTTTTGGTTCTGGTTGGTGTAATTATATATATATATATATATATATACAACTCTAAAATAAAATATAAGCAATATGATATTGTGTTTGAATATGTAGATTTAGGCTATACCAGAGTATCATCTGATCTCATCTGAAAGCAAAGGAAAGTAAGAACAATTGTGATGGGTTTAAATCTTTTGGATGTGCTAAAAAATAAATCACTGCCAACTGCAGCACGGTGTAAAATTGTGGTCATAGGCAGAGCTGGACCAAAACTATGTGGCTCAAAAGAAATAATACCAGTGGTTCTATGTAACTTAACCCGGCCCTTTTGGCTCCAAACTGTCTGACAAGGGCAACCAGTTTTCTGCCTCAAATTTGTTTAGATACTGTTGGACTATTCTATAGTTGTAGCTATAAATCAGTGATCAAAAAAGTGAAGTTCATAACAATAAGTGGGTAAACACATTTTTTTCTCTTAAGCGGACACGGAGCTTTTCACATGAATTGTGGCCCCACCCCCACGCTTATTGGGCTAGACCTCGGCTCAGGAAAAGATTTTGTTTCTGTTTACGTTTTTTTCTACTATGTAACCTAAATTGAGTTCTCTAGCCTGTTTACGTCTCTAGCCTGTTTACTCAGATTAACATTGTGTTGAAGTCCTATTAATCTGGTTTTGGAGGTCAAAATGACGTGACAACGTTATAGCCTGTGATGATTCTTAAAATAAAAGTGAAAAAAAATCTAAGACAGCATATGTTCTCTAATTTACACTGCGTCCTTAATCTATTTAATTAATTAATTGCTTCCATATGCTTCTTTGGCAGCAAAGTCCTATGACAATTTTAGGATTTTCTTTTCTTCCGTCCTCATTTTCTCATCAGTGCATTTGATAAGGCTGTAGCCAATTAGCAAACGTATTCGTGGCTTCTCGTGAATCTCGGTACAGCTCCAAGAGCTCCAAGAGCCCCTGTTTAAACTTGATTTACTGTAGGCTTACCATCTTCACCACGGTAGAAAAATATAGCCGTGAGATAGCAGATCAAACAAAGCAATTGAAGAAAAGTTAACCCACTCTGCCATACAAAGGCATGACACTGGAATCTTTTAAACTATGTCATACCATGATCAGCAGTCAACATTACACAACATTATCATTTCAAATTCGTTTGCACATCGCAAATGGGCAATGACGGCCAATGACCCATTGACTTAATATGTAAAATAAGCCCTGAATGACTCTAGGCTACAAAAATAAATTTGGCATAGGATAATACATAACATTGTTACAGCATTATATTTTCATATGTAATTTCTGTTCTATAACATTTTTATGCCACTTACAAAAGTAAAAAGGAGCTTATGAAATTATTATTAAATAAAATAATTCAAAATGTAGTTAACTACTACACAAAACTTAACTGTAATCAAAAACAGACTGACACATTTTAAATAATAGGCCTATACGTTTTATTTTGTCTGTATGCGGGCTGACTTTACTCAAAGTCTTGCTTTTCTATACATTTGGAGTCATATTTAATGGAGTAGTGAATGTCACCTTTCTGTGTCGCGTACCTACTGTTTTCTAATAAATACATAATTTATCCCGATAATGACCAAAATGGTATGTCACAAGGCTTTAATAATAGCCTACTATGCTTTCTTTTTTTGGACACGGAAATTCTGACGCAGACATAAGGTAAATTGTTTACATAATTGTTAATTAAAAAAACTCAAGAAAAGGTATCAGAACATTTAACTTTCAGAATAAATTCAGCTAATGGAACAATAAGAAGGGTAGAAAAATAAAAAGCAACCAAAACTGCCAACTTTCTAAGCTGAGATGAGTTTACAGTCCACTAAAACTTTCATACTTTATCTATGTTTATTCATAACATTTGGTCCTTAAAAGCTAGCTGCCTAATCCACTGAACCCTAAACTGTTTTTTTTGTTCCCACAACCTGTCTGTAAAATGACTCCGAAACAACTGTTGTTGTTATACTATGGGAATATAAAAAAAAACTATACTTGTACCTCTGGTACACAATAGTTTCTCTCTATATGAATAAACTATTGTGCCGGTAATGTCAGCTTCAATTGTGTTCCCTATGCCCAATTTGAGCGTTTATTTCATAGTCTTAAAAACAAATAAGTAAAGCGATGTCATTGTAGAAAACTGATTAATTTGCTACTATTTCGCTATAATCTTTCAGGATAGAGCTCGCGTGCGAGTACAGGAGTAGGCCGTGCTGGAATACATAGTTGCATACTATGCTCTTACCGCCTCTCTTTTTCTCCTCTCTTCCCGAGCATCCGTCTTTTTAAGCTCGGCCTTGAAAGCCTGTGTGTCTCCATGCTGTCCGTCCTTGTCCAGGATGTCCATCAGATAGGAAATGTAGCTAGTGGCCAGTCGCAGAGTCTTGATTTTAGACAACTTGGTGTCAGCCGGGACGTTGGGGATACACTCCCGCAGTTCGGCAAAAGCCGAGTTAATACTTTGAGTTCGCCGCCTCTCCTTACGGTTGGCCGTGGGTCTCCGCTTCACCGTCCGAGGATGTGTGTGGTGGTGAATACCGACAGTAGCCCCGTTCACTGAAATGGTGCCGGCCCCCGGAACTAAACCACTGGGTCCGTAGTGGTGGTGATGGTGATGGTCTAAGCCGCCAGTAGACCCGCCGCCGCTGTTGCTAAGGTATTCTGGGCTGTAGCCAGGCGCAAGGCTGTAGTCGGTTGGAGACATATCCGCGTGGCTTATCAGCCAGCTCGTAAAGTAAGGGGGAGCCCCGGTGTCCTCGTGACACCGACCAGCAGCCGCAGCATGCAAGGAATAGTGGTGGCTGTCGTGGTGGTGCATGACAGGGTGGTGAGGGAAGCCCGAGACAAGACTCATGGTGGCACACACAACACACGCTCGCGCGCTCGATCACACGCACGGGCAAGCTCACGCACTCTTGCGCGCAGGCACAGAGTTCCTGTTAGGATGCTGCAGCTGTAGGCTCGCGTTCGCCGTTTAACTGTTGTCCAATGCTGATATTTGCATGTTGAATATTTTTATCAGCGGCTTCAGACAGAAACAGCCGGTCGGTATTCGCGCAACAGTAGATTTGACCCGGACTAATCCTGTTTATATTGGCCCTGTAGGCCGCTCAGTTCTGTACAAACAACTCCTCCTCTATGACATTGCTCCTCTCCTGCTTCTTTCCATTATAAAAGTCACAGCAGCGAGTATTTTCTACTACTTCTCTTTTTGGAAATTCACAATGCGTATTCCTTAATTTTCTTCTCTGTGTACATGTTATCCTTTCGTCCTTCGCCGTGAGTTGGTTATCAGCCTTCAGAAGAGTCGTTTGGCAAAGTCAAAGCAACCTGTATGGAGGTCACTATTGACTAGTTGATACTGAACAATTGTAAGGCCAGCTTGCTTGTATGTGTGTGTGAGAGAGAGAGAGAGAGAGAGAGATCAATTTACTACGTCACCTTTACTACCGGGGAGGAGAAACTGACTTCATAGCATCTTTCAACCAATGATGAACCCCAACTCCCTTCTCTGGCCCGGTCTGTAGGGTCTGTTTAGTTGTCTGTAACGCCAATGGGCCTGCTAAATAGCCGCGCTGAGGCCACGCTCACGCCTACCATTACAGAAACTATTACAAGATCAAGAACAGTGTGAGAGGATCCTGTTAACTGAAAATTAAATGCAAACCATGTAGCACAAGTGTATATGGCCAGTATGTGTTTTATCAAATAGAACTTATCTCTCTGAATTTTAAAATGTACAATAAAACAGCGACGTTTTCTACACAATGAAAAGCCAACAAAGGTAATTTACCTATGTTTCAAACATTTTTTAAATATTTACTGAAAATAGCGTAATTATATAAAACGTATATGTTTGAATTTCCATATGCTTGCAATTTATATTGTATTGTTATATATGTTATTTTGTACATCTGTAGCCTAATGAAGTTGTTACCGAGTACCTTTGTAATGATTAAATGATTTTGAATATATAGCTCGTATTTCCTTTAAGGACGACTGCTAAAACACGCTGACGTTTTTCGTGGAGCAGGGCCACAAGGCTACAATATTACTTTTTAAAAGAAATTAACAACAACAGCAACAACAACGATAATAATAATAATAATAATAATAATAATAACTTAATATTGTATATGTTTTACTTGTGCCCTTTAGAGAGATATGGTTCCGAGATGACAGTGACGGGACTATCAGTCAGCAGCCTCTACGGATCAAGAGCAATCCAACATTGAAGATGATGAAAATAAATTGTTCGCTTGTTTCTTTTATGCGACTTCTGTTCAAATTATCAGAGGTCATATTTAATTTCAATTTTAACTATACGTAATTATAAATCCAGGTCCAATGTAAACAACAGTTTAATCGCATATGGATGGATCTAAAATATAATTCATAATTCATGAATGGATACTGCATATAGATATGAAGGAATATAAAATATAGCTATGTAAAGCAAGTAAATTTGTAGTTTAATTCAGTAGTTTACTGGTTTGTCATACATTTCTGTGCACAATGATTAAAGTAGTTAAAATTGTTTTTCTCATTTTTTTGAGTCCTTACAAAAGGATATATATATATGTATATATATTTAGTTTAGGACATGTTTATGTGTTATGGATATTCCCTTAAGCTGAATTACCAGCTCACCTGTGAAAAATTTGGTTATAGTTTTTAATTTGCAAATCTGAAATTGTGAAACTAAACTTTATTGTAGAAGGTGGAAATTTGTCATACATTAATTTAATTAACACATATTCAGAGATGGGGTTTTTTGTTGCTATTTTAGAAGTTAACTGACTTTTTATTACTTACATGTAAGTACTCCTGTACTCCAATGCCATGACCAGAAAGGTAGGTTTCTGAAGACACTGAAATTGTATACAAAACCAAAGTGTCTTTGCACTGTTCCACAAATAGTGTTATTTATGACATATAGATATTTGTCTGGATTTTTTTTTCTTCTGTTTTGTGACACCAATTTATGTAAAATTTTGGATGACATGCACACACACACACACACACACACACACACACACACACACACACACACACACACACACACACAGACACACACATATATATAT
>JAUYWH010000001.1:24269174-24279300 GCA_034779795.1 Ctenopoma multispine
TCTCAATTTGGATTTAAAGATATATAAAATAAAAAAACTGTGTGTGTGTGTGTGTGTGTGTGTGTGTGTGTGTGTGTGTGTGTGTGTGTGTGTATAAATGTGATCAGGAATTCATTAGTTGAGAGGAAGCTCTATGGAGCAGTCTGCTTTCTGTCAGTCTGTCACACGCTGATTTTTTCCCAAGGCCAAGAGGATATCCTTTACACACACAAGCATGTGCACATACACACACACAAACACTAATGCTGATACAACCACACATGGAAACAGAAAAAGGGAAACAGTCACTACACATGGCAGAAGGACTAATAGTAAAAGTATATAGAAATTTAAATCTTTTCAAGCACTCATAGAAAATATTATGAACAATTCTCATGTGAGAAACCAGTTATTCTAATAATAATAATAATAATAATAATATACTATGGTACAATACTCAACTGTATTTCCAACAGACAAGGCTGAGGGTATTAATTTTGCATTAAATGAACCAACCAGATTATTAGGAAAACCTAGTTCAACAGCTTTACTAAATATTTTAGAAAGCCTATAATAGTCAGATTAGTGGTGGTGTTGTCCTGGACTTGATAATGGTAGTTTTAGAATTTATGCTGAGTTGTTCTGCTGGATTCCATTAGATTTCAGGTGTAGCCATGCTAATATAGTGCTTGTTGACATATTTATATTTGAGCTACAAAACTTTTTTTTTACATTTTTTAGTAGCTTTTGGAAGGGATTTTTGAGGAAGTTATCGAAATGTTTGTGAATGTGTGTGAAAAATGTATAAACAGAGTGAAAAAACAAACAAACAAAAAAACTGAACCACAACATAATATTTTAATAATTAGGTTAAAAATTAATATTGTGTGGAAGAACAGTTTAAGCGTATTACAGTCACCTGGGTATAACCCCTGTCAGGTGTAAACCATGTATCTAACTTTTGGAAATGAATCATCTCCATTCTTGAAATTATTTAAAAGACTTAAGAATGTGTGTTATGTGTGAAGAACTGCTATCTACCTGAGAGGGAAAGTGTTCTTTGTGAATGGCTGAGTGCGTGTTGGTCATCTGTCATCCTTGTTCCAGGTTGCTCTGCACAGCTCTCAGCACCTCTGTGCTGTGACACCCCAGGACAGAACCCAAGGTAGGTCTCAAACCAACCAAACAATCTGTACAGGATAACATACCCTAATTGTCGTCGTACAAATAGTTTTTTAATATTTTAATATGTAGAAATTTTAAAATTCCTACATATTAAGGATACATTTTGAATTATAATTTCTTCAGGGATCATATAGCTAATTTTATTGATGCTACTGGGTCACTAGGACTCACTTTCACTTGAATGTTTTTATATTTTCTTATATTATTTTTATATATTTTTTGTATTTTCTACACCACATGCGGTGGTAATGTTCTCTAATTATGAAACACACTATTACGTTTTTAGCATTTAGACAGAGAGGAAGCGGCGATAGAGAAAACAAGGTCGAGAGAGAGTGTGTGTGTGGTGAATACCAGCATAATTAATTAATGTAAAGGAGCCAGAAGCCCATGTATTTCGAGTGCAAGAAAGCAGCTAAAAAAGACATTTTGCATGTGGCGATGTAAGATGGGCTGAAAATCTTTTTCCCATGCAATTTATTTTGGTATTGCCTTGTATAAATCTATTTTGTTTTATTTTGCATTTTCATCTTCATTTTATTTTATGCCAATAGATAATAGCAGTAGTAGTAATTATTATTTTATTATTATTATAGGTCCGCACTGTTGCTTCTTATTCCTGACTGCAGTCGTACTGCAGACCTGTAATCACTACTGTTATCACATCTGTTTTATCATGTTGTCTTACAAATAAAAAAGAGAATATCTAGTTTATATATTTAAAAAACTACTTTATATGTCATAATATAAATTACCTTTAGTTCTATGCAATAATACCATCAGTAGGATACATAAGCATTTTAGTTTGAAATATCAGAGTCATAAAGTATATGTCCTGGTGTTAATTTCCACATAATCCCCCGATAATATTAATCGCAACTATGTGTAAAGTGGGGTGCAGAGAGCAGGGTTTACTTGGTGATGATTGTTAGGGTGATGAATAGTAGCCTGTAGCAAATTAAACAGGTAAAATACACATGCAAGGAAGCATGAGCAGCCCTGCTGGTAAACTATATTGTATTAGGTCTGTGAAGATTCTCAGTCATCCAGGTAAAGTAGTCTGAGGATTGAGTCATGGCAACTGGACTTCTTTCTTCCAAGTAGAGACGTTTTGTTCTGCATCCACAGAACTTTATCAATCTGAGTGAAGTTGGTAGTGACCACAAATATATACCTCCAGGGTGGTTTCACCTCACACCTACCTTGAATAGGCTCGTTAAGTGAAACAACAATAATATATTGTATTAGGAACGATAGCGCTGGTTGATGTAGGTTTTTGGCTGGTTGATCTTCTTTCTTTTTGTTTAGTCAGTGCTAAAAGAAATTTAAGATGTTGCTGATATAAACGACTTGCCTGTTTTGTGATTTAACAAACTGCTTAATTTCATATTAGACTCCAAACGCCTATGGAATGCCATCTGAGAATAGCTTAGTTGTTACATAGCTAATACTGGACTACTGCTACCCCTATACTCTGCTATTAAGTAGATAGAAGTAGGAACACAATAAGTTCAGGTGGACTGGACTAAGCTATGCATATTTGCATATATATACATGCACTGTACATATGTCCTGAACATGACTGTATGGGGTTGGTGGGACAAAATTCCTCCAGTGCTCAAATTTGAACACAAATATTATAAGGTGAAAGGTGAATTTGGGTATTTGAGGAATCTACTTTACTTTACTTGGCAGACACTTTTATCCAAAGCGACTTACAAGGAGAAGACACAAGCAATTAGCATTCGGTTTCTGTAAATTATGAGTTACTACAAACTAAGATCCCTGATAAGGCCCAACTAGTCAAGAAAAAAAAAAATAAATAAATAAATAAATAACCCTTAATCTAGCGCGTTCCAGTTGGGCTTAAATGTATCTGCATTAATATGTACAATATGCATTGCAGTCTCAGAAACAGAAATTCCTAACAAACTTTCCAGCAGCTGTAATTTTCATTTGCTTTGTTTTCTTTTGTTTCAACAATGCTAAATACATACTCATCGTGTTAATGATGAATCATGAGTAATTTTATTGGTATTACATTACTCTATCTGTAAGCAAGATGATATTCAATGTAATGTTCTACTTCCAAGATCAGTTGGTCAGTTGGGTGCAGTCGCCCATTTTTCAGTATATAAAATTATTTCCTATGAACAAATTAACAAACTTCAATTTTTACTTACATTGGTTAGAATCAAGCAAAGCCTACTTTGCCTGGTGATTTATGTTGCATGTGATATAATTTATTAGCATAATTGAAAATTCAAATAAACTTTTTGATAAGGCTGTTATTCTGTTATTCCAAAAACCAGTTGTAAAAACAAAACCTTGAAGATATCCCTGGTAGACACTAAAATATGTTTTTCAACTTTGATAAGTTTATTAGCTTATCCATTATACAGCATTTTATTGTATTTATACTTTCTGCACACCTGAGAGCAGTTAACAGTTCAAATCTCACTGCAAATGTGAAGGGCTCATTTTGACATACAAATAGGTTATGGGTGTTGAAATTTGACATGTACTTGAAGCATTTTAGATGACAACTCTTTCTGTTTAAAAAGGCTGAATCTTATGTAATGATAAGCTTCTTCGTAGAACTCCTACCTAAATCACTGAAAATATTACACAAGGTATATCTCTAAAATGTAATTGGCATTTAAAAAACACACAAAAAATCGTCCATGTCATCACTACCTAATTTTTTTTATTATATTACTTTCTCTAAAAAAGGAGAACAGTAGCAGTGAACAGAAACAAGAAGTATAAAACACAAAACAAAAATTTCTCTTGAGTAACCACAAGGATCAAATAGTACTCAACAGAGGAAGTGGTGCCAAGGTGGAAGGAGGAGGGTGTAGTGGAAGCACTGAAACTGTAACTGAGTCATCATTGTTTGGGTTGTAAAAGATTAAAATCATTATTCTTTGTAATGCTGTGAACTGAGTCCTTTTTATTAACTTTATCCAGAATAATAAGGCTGGTAAAATACACTTCGTTTTAGCCACATCTGGACAAATAGCTGTGAGGCCCCTGACTTTTTACAAATTTTTTCCATCCAAACTTTTTATAAATAATATTTCTTCTGTTCAGTCCTTAGATAGAGAACTTATTTTCTCTGAATTGCACATCTGCTTAGCAAGAGTATTGTCAAAACTGTTGACAGCTAGGCCACTAAGGGGTTATTGTGATATGGTGGACTTAAAATAGAATTTAATAATGTTCTGCTTTTAAAAGCTCCTCTCCTCCATGCTTCCGCCTTATGGGAGATTATTCTTAAGCATTTCACACAAAATAGAAAAAATGCATCAATGATGCTTTGTTGATCCCCTTGGGGAAATTGTTGTTTGTGCAGCTACTAGACCTGTGTCAGAGCTACTACAGGGTTTCAGTGTCTTGTCCAAGGACACCTCGACACATAGCTTTCCGGGACTCACCCTTGGGTTGTAAGACGACTGGTCTGCTCACTGAGCTATCATGCCACACCATTGTTATTAGCAATTATAGTCCTAAAAGCACAGGTTGGGGAAGAGGAGTAGCAGCAATCTTCAACTCCTGGTTTCTTTTCAGCACTGTAGCCAGGCTGACAAAGAGTCATAGCTCTGTTGAACCTAGTATTCCGTTATCTCTCAGCATCAACAACTTTATGAATTTCTTCACAAAACATCATAAATATTAGAAAACAAAGATCACATCCTCCCTGCACCAGGCATGGATGTACTCAAGACATCAACAGCGTTAAACGGCTTCCTTCATTTTCATGTTGCCTTTGCAGATACAGTGGCAGACTGTGTGAAGTGATTATATTCATCAGGGCAGCACAATGGTTTTCCATGCATTGCTGCCTTTACACACAGAGATTTCCCAAGACTCCCTGACTCACAAGGTTTGGCACAAAGTGATGAGCTGCAGCCCATCTTTGCTTAAGAAGACTGAACCATTGGTGGATGTACTTTTATATTGAGGGTAGAGATGACTCATAGGTGGTATTCAGTTTCCTTTCCCTCCACACCCTCAATAACTCTAAGTTTCTGTTAATCATTCATTCATCGTTTTCACCTGTCCCTTCTTCCCTATATAAGCTAAATGCTGTATGAATGCTGGAGTGGTCTCAAGCATTTACCATTCTTCTCCCCAGTTCTCCAGTAAGTACCCTCCCTCAAACATTACCACAATCTCAACCTGCACTCACCTGGCCATTCTTGCCCAGATCCCACTATTGTTGAACCGGAGAGTTTCAACATCTGCTCCTCCCTCTTCCTGCTCTACATTATTCTTTGTCATGAAAGACTACGTTGGTGTTTGACCATTTATTCCATTACCAATAAAACCATCCATAGCAGTGTAAACTGAATGTTTTGAACTTTTTTATCTTATTTTCCCTCTGTACCTGTGTTTTTAATTGTTCTGCAGGCATCAAACTCTAACTTGATTAGTGTTTATTTAAAAAAATAAAATTTCTCAGTGTAAATATAGAAATGAGTTTTTAGTTTTTATGGCATTTTAGTAAAGCCTCAACATTACTGGAAATGGGATTTGTAATGTGGTGGTGTTGAAAAGAAAATAAGCCATATATTAGATAATACATATAGCTGCAGTAAGTTCAATAAAAATACAACAGTGGCAGTACTGGTATACAGATAAACCTTGGAAATGTACACAGTAAATATTAGCACGAAAAAAGTGTTGTTGAGCACATTGTATCTAGAGTTTGGATATGTGTGTGAGTGTGTGTGTGTGTGTGTGTGTGTGGAGTGGACTTAAGAAGTTGTCAGTGAGCTAAGCTTCTCAGAGAGTTTTTTATCCATAAAGCATCTCTGCACCACTTAGCTCAGCTCACCTCTCATTTGATCAGTTGAGCGGTCAGAGAGAGAGTGAGAGAGCAACATAGCAACAGAGTAAAACATCATTCCACAGCTGGTTAACAGATGGCTGGAGCTGACACAAACTCACATGATCTGTTCTCATCTACAGTGTATTCCTAGCAAGCAGGCTACAGCTTTGAAGGCAGGTAACACTGGAGAGAAAAGTATCTGCTTACCCCTAATTAGCTAAAAACATTATATTGTACGCCAAGTGTATGTTTATGTGGACATGAATTCTATTTATTTTAATTCAGCTTTATTTGTATAGCGCCAAATCATAACAAATGTCATCTCCAGGCACTTTACATTGCAAGGTTTAGGACCTTTAGGGCAAAATATAAGTATAAACAGAACTATGTAGAAAACTCAACAGTCCCACTTGAACAAGCACTATGCAACGGTGGAGAGGAAAAGGTCCCTTTAACAGAAGAAACCTCCAGCAGAGTAAGGCTCAGGGTGCCTCAACCAGTTGGGGTGAGTGGACAGAGGAGAGAGAGAAAAGAACAGCAAGCAACATAGATGATAACAGAAACAAGAAGCAGCAGATGAGACACTGGGCAGGTTGATAGGACCAGCGACTGCAAACACAGTGACACAGCTTCAAGGCCAAGGACAGAGAGAGAGAGAGAGAGAGAGAGAGAGAGAGAGAGAGAGAGAGAGAGGACAAAGCTCAACTACACTGAAAAAAACAGGTAATACCAAAATGACTTAAGTAAATTGAATTTAACTCTAAAGAGTTAATGCAAGTCAAAACATTTAAGTTATTCAAACTATTTAGCTGGATAAACAAAACTTGACTTAAAATTTCAACTTAACCCAAGTAGGTGTTACCTGATGTTTTTCTCATGTAGGGGAGAGAGAAGGCACAAAGTTAATAACATGCATTGATGGCATGATAGTGGACAGAGAGAGAGAGAAGACGATGAGGAGAGGAGCTCAGTGATATGTGGGATGTCCCCCAGCAGACTAAATCTATAGCAGAATAATGGCTCAGGTGACACTGACTATCTCTTAGTTACGCTGTACATATATATATATATATATATATATATACCACCTTTCTGAAAGTTTTGACAAAAACTGAGAAATTATAACCTTGTAAAAGTAGAATTCAGCGCAGAGCATCTATATGGGATTAGACTAGATTGTACAGATGTACATAATAAAATATTCAGTGAGTGCAAATCGTATTTGTCCCCAGAGAAAATGTTACATTTATTTTCATCAGATTTCCATGAAAGTTGTTGAGTACAGTTTGACTAAATGACATCTCTAATAGAAAGAAACTTGATCTGACAGACATGTTTGTTACAAGTGGAAACTAAAACATATTTAACTTATCCCATTTAGTACAAACCTGGAGCCCTTGTGTTGTGCTAACTCAAAGTGGAGTACTTTTATTATTTGCATGATTCTCATATATTTTTGCATAATTTTTTCATTTCTGGCAATTTTCCAATTTTTCTGTTCTGTAGTTTGTTTGATGTTTTTAAATACATCTACAAAGCAACAATGTGAAATTTTACCTTCAAAAATATAATCTTTCATCAGACAGTGTTGCTGCTGTCTCCTTTTAATTAGTGTGTTTCTATGTCTTAAAATCGTTGCTGATAAAAGTGTTTTTTGCATTCACATAATGCTCAGTGCTCACCTCATTCAATTTCCTCCTTCCTTCCTGTCTGTGATGAAAACATAAGCTAGCAGTTCTCTGCTGTCCTGGAGCTGCATTTGCAGCAGTAAATCTACCAGCAGACGGACACAATGAGACAAAGAAAAAAACTAGATCTAACAGTGATCATGTCCTGGTGTTTCTTCTGAAGTGATAAATCATCATTCAGAGTATTTCTGCTTGGGCTGCGTGGCTCTGCCAGCTGCTGCTGAGTGTTGCACAACATCTGACAAGATGTGAGTCACGGGCAGCATAGTCTTCAGCAGAGAGTAGAAATCCAGGACAACGGTGTGGTTATTAGCTACTCTTACAAATCTCTTGCAAATGTAAAGTTGCTTCACTTACACTGAGTATTTATCAATTAAAAAAAAAAAATGCTGAAAATTCTGGATTTGAAATGTGTGAATTACTGTATGGTTTAGTAACTATGCAGTTTACACATAAGATCATTTCTTTGCTAATGCCTTATATTATATGTGCAAATAAACAACTTGTTTGTTAGTGCCCACCATATAAGGAGGAGAACATCTTCCAGGCTTTTGTGTTCAGTGATTGTAACCTGGGGCCGAGTCCTAACACAAAATGGAAGGTGCTTTGCCAATGTGGAAACGTATAGGATATTGTCCACTATATAATTAACCCTGCGATGGACTGGCGATCTGTCCGGGCTGTACCCTGCCTCTCGCCCGAAGACAGCTGGGATAGGCTACAGCACCCCCCGCGACCCGAACTCTGATAAAGCGGTAGATAATGGATGGATGGATATAATTAACCACCCACAATTTACTAACACTGAACTGCTATCTCGAGACCAAAAACTCAGAGTTACACAGTAACCCTGCCACAGATAATGTTCAGTTTTTGGTTAGTCAGTAAATATAATTCATTTGATTTTTGAGAATACAATTAGTGGCAGCTTCTGATGTTTTCTCCCTTAATAATAAGTGAAAATTAAAAGCTAACCAGCAGGCGCTTTCACAATACAATGTTTTTTTGTTTGTTTGTTTGGTTTTTTTTTTGGCCTGTCAGTGACACAGATGACATATGCATATGTCATGTATATGTAGCTGTGCTGTCATCATTCACGGCCCGTTTTTTTTTTTTTTGATATTGATTTTCTTTTAAATAGGTTTGATAGAGCCACAGACAGGACCAAGGGAAAAGAAAAGAGAACAAAAAAGAAAGGAGATTAAAAAGAGGATAGAGAGGGGGAGACAAAACACCGATCATCTGCTTCAGTAACTGCTGAGAAAGAAAGAAATAAAAAGACAACAGCAGAATAATCACATTAACCAACATCTGTATCAATCACAATAATTAGTAAATATTAAATGCTATAGAACAGCGCCTAGCACTAATATTATAAGATAGATTTAGAGGCGGCAGCTGAGCAAGACAGTGTGTGTCTGTGAGTACCTGATTATACACACGTGTGTTCACCTGTGTGTGAACGCGCTTGTTTTCATAAGGTTCCTCCATGTAAATGTCTAATAGTGTAATAGTGTGTGTGGGGTACTGAAGCCCCACTCCCTAGGCCCCGAAGCAGACATGCAGGAGACCCGGGCATAGGAATCCCAGGTGGATCCATGCAGGGATAACTGCAGCCCCTACCCAGAAAAGAGCGGATCCCCAGAGGTTCACAATACAATGTTGATGACATTGTTACAAAGTTAAGATAGCTATTTTAAGATAATACTTTTAAAGGAAAATAAGCAAAGATTTCTGTCTGCTTCTGTGATGTATTTTGCTTTAGTGTGTCCATATACTATGAATGGGGTTCTGTGATTAAAATGGTTGTTGTCTACACAATTTATATATTAGTATATGTGATGTGTATTAATGAATAAATTAATTAATTAATAATATAATTTGGTGTGTGGTGCATAAAACAGTTTCAATATTACTAATACATAGATCATACTGGATAGGAAAAAAAGAAAGAAAGAAAAAGAAAAAAGAAAGAAACGTAACTGTAATAATAACTGAATGTATGTTAAACATATTATTATGTATAATAATAACATATTATTATGTTTAACATACATTCAGTTACCCATGTTTGATGTGAATTTTATTCTGTGGTAGTAGTGAGTATTTTCACATTCTAGTTTTACCTAAAAGTATAGAAACAGGAATCATACAAATACCAAACATCATATAAATGAAGACTTGGCCAGCTGACTGAGTAAGGTCTTTTTTTAGGAAAATATCCTGGTCAGCCTCAGTTCAGACACTTGTTTAAGCTAGTGGGGTTAAGCCTTTAACACCCCCTCAGCTTATAGTTTGAGTCTACAGTGGGAATGTGGGAATAATGATTGGCAACCTGCCACATTACAAAAATGGTAAAAGCTTTTCATCTCCCACATTTAGCATATGAATTAATAATATCATTTGGTGTGTGGTGCATATATATCTATCTATATATATA
>JAUYWH010000001.1:24286435-24326851 GCA_034779795.1 Ctenopoma multispine
TAGCACACATGCCGGGACCGACCCGGTTGATTTGATGTATATTTTGTGTGGGTTCTCTCTCCCGTTCGAGCCGCATTTTCGTTGACGGAAGAAAAAGATATAAATAAAGAAGCCAGTTTAGCGGTGGATAATAATATGTGCCTCCATTGTCTCAAAGTGATGCTGAGAAACTAGTCCATGCATTTGTTACTTCTAGACCGGACTACTGTAATTCATTCATTCATCACTGATTGGCTGTCTCAATAACTTACTCAAAGGCCTCCAGTTAATCCTGAATGCTGCAGCCAGAGTTCTGATTGGAATTAGGAAGAGATCATATTTCTCCTACATTAGCTTCTCTCCACTGGCCTCCTGTAAAATCTAGAATAGAGTTTAAAATCCTTCTCCTCACTAATAAAGCCATAAATGATCAGGCTCCTTCATATCTTAAAGACCTCATAGAACCTTATCATCCCAGCAGAGCACTTTCGCTCTCAAAGTGCAGGTCTACTTGTGGTTTCTAGAGTTTCCAAATGTAGAATGGGATGCAGAGCTTTTAGCTATCTAGCTCCTCTTCTGTGGAACCATCTTCCAATCCAGGTTCAAGAGGCAGACACCATCTCTACCTTTAAGACTTAAAACTTTACTTTTTGATAAAGCTTATAGTTAGAGATGGCTCAGGTAACTCTGAACCATCTCTTAGTTATGGTGCTATAGATTTAGTCTGCTGGGGGACATCCCACATTACACTGAGCTCCTCTCCTCTTTCTCTCTCTCTGACCACTCTTATGCCATAATTGCATGTTATTAACTTAGTCTTTTCTCTCCCCTAGTTGTGCTTCGTCCTCTCCCTCTCTCTCCTGCTGTATCTTTCTGCAGGTATCCTCGACCCTGGAGCTGTGTTTGCTCGTCCTGCCAACCAGCCCAGTGCCTAGTCTGCTGCTCCTTGTTGTTGTTTTGATCTCTGTTGCCTGTTGTTCTTTTCTCTCTCCTCTGTCCACTAACCCCAACCGGTCGAGGCCGCCCACCCTGAGCCTTATTCTGCTGGAGGTCACTTTCGTTAAAGTGTTTTTCCCCTCCACTGTTGCCTAGTACTTGCTCAAGTGGGATTGTTGGTTTTTCCACAAATATTCTGTATATATACATATATTTTTTGTAAGGTCTACACTGTTAAGTACCTTGAGATAATTTATGTTGTGATTTGACGCTACACAAATAAAGTTGAATTGAATTAAATTGAATTGTAGACAGTTGAGTCCAAGTTTGAGGTGTCTTGATCCAAGCAAAGAATTTACAGTACAGAGGTTAGATGCAGAGCTCAGAAAAATATGATAGATGCCTGCCTAAGACCATCAATGAAGCATGGAGGTGGGAATGTGATGAGCTGGGGATGCTTTGGCAATGGGAGTGGCATCTTCAATCAGCATAAATACCACTCCATACTAAAGACGAATGCTGTTCCCTTTGGGCAATGACGGTGCAGTAAGAAAATTACCCCAAGCATTCTTCCCAGTTGTGTAAGAATTATATGGAAAAGAACATACAGTCAAGCCCATAATTAATCATACCCCTGTATGTAAGTTACTTTTATTTATTTTTATTTATTTCATTAATTATGGGCTTGACTGTAGCTGCTGGAACAGTCTTGGCCAGCTCCATCACCAGCTCTGAACCTTCAAGCTGGTTCGCAAGAAGTTGGACCAAAGAGTTCAGAAACACTGCCTAACCAGCACTACAGACCATTAGGAAGTGTTTCAGAAGGCCTAGGTGGAAATCCCACCTGAATATTTGCAAAACTGATCAGCCACAGATTTATCAGGCAGATTTTTGACATGTAAATTTGATTTTACCATTATTCTGTGCTGAAATATGCTTAAAATTGTGATCTATGTTGGAGAGAAGAATCCGAAAATGTGTACAGACTGATGAGCAAATTGTATCCAGTATTGTTCAGCAAGAATTGACACATATTCCATTTGAAAAACAGCAGCAATTATTATCCTCCAAATGATGTGTCATTGAAAAGAAAAATTACACAGTGGTAAACATGACTATGTCCCTACTTATTTGTGTTACAGGCATCAAACTATAAATTTGCTCATATTTACAAAATACAATTACTTTGAACTCTTTTCTTTGTACTTTTGTCAGATAAATAAGGTTCAAGCATAAAAAACACATCACAGATTTCAGTTTTTATTGCATTTTAGAATGTTATCTTCTATTATTCACTATTTCACAAATTCTTCTCAATAAATGTAATCCATAGTGCACTTATAGTTTACCCATAACGTTACCAACCTGCTAATTATAGTGTTAAATAGGATTACTTTGTCAGTTTTTCTGTCTGTACTCTGTGAACATTTATAAAAAACTAAAATAAATTTAAGAGTGGTCACACAGAAACAAAAAGAAAGATCAATAAGGACAAGTTTAAATGTCACAGAGCAGTGAAAGCTCTATAACCATTCAGCACAGCAGAATGTCCATGATTTAGGTTTGATAGTTAATTATCAAGGACATGTTTGTCTTTCTTAAATCACAATGACACAACCTATTTATGCTATTCAGTGCTAGAATTTTTTTGTTACTGCTGTAACTACTACTACTACAGCAACTGTGCACTTTTTTTTAACGAACTACTTCAACAGATTCAACAAGGAATTCAAAAGTATTATAATTTGATAAATGTCATTTGATAGCAAAATGTAATCAAATCCCATTCTAGTGACAGTCAACCCAAAATGACAAAGCTACTTTGTCATTTTTGGGCCTGCTTATATAACTTCTGACACTGCTACATTAGCTGATATCTAAAGCTCTAACAAGAAATTGAACATTATTTTTTTCAGATTGGTTAACATGTTTGTGAATAAAACCTTTCCACAGGCAATGTGAAACACAAAGCCAGGCAAATTATGGTAATGGTAATGGCTGAATCTCACATACGTGAAATGTACCTTCTCACGTGACACGTGTCACTGATATGTAGATTAACACCAATTACACTGGCAAGTTAGTGAGTGATCTTGTGTTAGCATTGTTTAAAATCCTGTGTGTCATGTTCTAGGTGAGTCAGTCTTTGAGCTGCGGGTGAAGAACAACCAGCTCCTGACCAATAGGAAATTAGCATGACTGTCCCAGCACCTGTCACAGACCAGGGAAGTACTCCCCCTGTTAATTCATATTCTACTAATCTGTAGTCCCCATCCATTAGTGCAGCATCAAGCTTGTCTTCATGGTTTCACTTCCTTCTTTGCAGCAACTTGCTTTTAAATACATTCAAATGCTTCACGTTAAATCTAATAACATTACCAATATGTGGTAGAACAGTGCATTTTGCTTGTTTTACTAATATTTCTAGTAGGATTAACTTTTTGTTATATTCCTTGAAGGAGATCAGTGTTGTTACATTCCATTTTCACTATGTTTGATACTTTCTAGACATGTGTTGGAACCCAACCACCAGTTTACATCCTTCAGTGTATTATAAGAATTCCTGCTGAAAAGTTCTGGCTAAAGCTATGCAGCCACGTGGCCGATCAGGTAAATGTTGTCATAGAGGTGGCCTACAAAGTCATCCGAGACATTATGTGCCGCTCGGCGAGTGTTCCTGATAAATTCCCTCTTAGACATTTTGTTTTTGACGTGGGGGCTGGTCAGGTCAATGGACAGCAGGATCAGACTGTAGCAAAGCACATACACAGCATCTGTAGAGAGATGATAGTAAACTGTGATCAAACAGAACTGTTTTCATACAAGCTTTCATACAAAGCCCAGCTGTGTGTGACATGAAAGAGAGCAGGTTAAAAGCCTCTAAAGCCTCTTTTGTTCACACTAAAGAACAATGCATGGAACCCTAAATTTAGCTCCCTGAACCAAAGTGTACTGCATGTAAAACATGAAATTTAGAGTTTAGAAACTATAAGTGTTTGTAGCTTGCTGTTTTGCATAAATGTCAATCTTATGCTTGACATAAAATAAACACAATAAGTTGACAGGCAGAAACCTTGATGTTCAGTTTCTTTCTTTCAAGTTTAGAGGTATCTAAACTAAATATATGGGTCATGATGAGCATAGGAAAAAGCAAAGCATATACTTTGCTTTTTCCTATGCTCATCATAACCCATATATTTAGTAGTAGGCTTTTCATACCCATACTTTGTTCCTGCACTCTTTCAGGGTTACACGTGTATGCAGGGCTATATGTCTGGTTAGGATGAGAATAGACTGAAAATTTATGGTAAAAAGAGAAAGTTTCTTAAAATTGTGATACCTTGACCTCAGTTTTGGTATCACCCTGAATTTAAAATATTAACCTGTACACCAGAAATATTAAAATCTAATGACATTGCTTTGGAAGATCTTGAATATGTATACTGTATGTTCTTTCAACTAAGAGAATTTAAAAACTTTCCTCCAGTGCCACCTTCAGGTGAGAAGTATGTATGAACATATGTAACATAGGTAACACTAATCTTTAGGAACCATTGAAAACCAGGTTGTACTTATGTATTTATAGTCCATCTTCCATCACTGAGGCTTCAACTTTTTTTTACTGATCACTATACACATTAAGACTTACTTTGGTGTCTCTAGACAATTTTTTTTTTCTTTTCTCTAATTTAAAATGTATCTACTTACCAAATTAGCCATATAATTAATGTTGATAATAATTGATAAGCATACCAAAATTAGTAAATTAGACAGCTGATAAAAGTGTTGATCACTGGTCCTGTTTTGCATAGACACCAGTTTGATTAACACATATGTGGGTGATTTTTGAATGAGATCTGACCAATCAGATAGAAAATGCTTCTGATACACAACTCAAGTTTAAGTTTTTTAAACTGTAAAGAGCTCTTAATTCTGTTTTAATACTCTAGCTAGACCTAAACTGTGTTTTATTTTTCTTAAAATGACTATATTAATGATGTAATCCAGCCCAGTGAGAGTATTGGTGTGCTACTGAACTTTCAATTGTAATAATAAATTGTAATAATAACTAAATAACTATTTCACACTTGTTTAGTTATGATCTGACAAAATAAACTAAGAATAAACCAATTATTTAGAGAGCTGACTCCTTGTCTGGTGTGTGCTGTGAAGTATTGCTGACGAAATAAACGAGAAAGAAATGGAAATTCAGCTGTTTACATACTGTTCAGAGGTCAGAGATCTCTATAAAAATAACCTGGAAATGTGAATGTAGACACAAACTGTTTTCAGGTGACAGTAATTATCTTAAAATAGACATAGTCTTAGAATACAGGGCTCCTCTCTGTCTTTACAGTAAAAAGATGTCAGGGGACTGCAGAGCCTTGTCCTATCTTGGCCATGTCCTCTTCCGTGTTTCTTGTTCCAGATGTTTTAGACCTTCAAGAAAATCCCTCCATCACCTCTGTCTCATGTGTGAAAGCTGTCCTTGACTCTACCTGTTTTATCCTCTGTACATTTATTTTCTTGTCTCTTTTCCCTTCTCTGTGAATAGTGTGTTTGAGTTGAGTTTTAGTAGTCTTCTTTCCAGGTCTCCATTGTCAAGAGATGCTCAATCTGTTTGGCAGTAACCGGATGTCCTCTCGGATCATATTCTTCATATAATTTTACAATTCATTATTATTATTATTATTTATAAATCATCAGTCTGATGTTTGATATTATAATGTTGGTAATTTTGGTCTAATCTAAAGGTTTTTCCTTATCATTACTTTGTTTAATAACAAGAATAATTTTCATTCTAAAGACCAATAGTTAAAACTATTCTTCATGTTCATTAATAACAAAAAGCCAAAGTCCACAACTACTACAACAATAAACAGTATACTATCAGTATACACCTAATTTTTGTATGGACTTACCTGGGCTGAGGCCCAGGTCTTGGACAAGACTTGGGTTACAGGTACAAAACCTGTGGCTGAACTTAGTGATGAGAGTTTCTAAATACTCTCCTCTCTCTTCTGGTGCATGGATGTGTCTAAAGAATTCCCGTAGAGCATTGGGCAGGAACTGGTTACTGAAATTGTGGAGGGTGACCAACTCATCCAGGACATCCCGTCTGCACAAACATAGACAAGTACAAACTAAATGGCTTGATAAAAAAAATATTTTTCAATTTTAAAACAGGCTAATAATTTAAAATATGGAATTTGACCTAAAATGAAAATGGCACCAGTAAATATGTTTTACATGTTTCAACACTAAATAAATATAACATACTTTATATCCACAGTAAAATAATTTGACCTCTTACATTTAACACAGGTTGTGGCATGGTTTTAGACTTATTATTTACTGAAATGTAAAAATTTAAACGTCTGTACTTTATGTCTATGTGTTAACCTCTCATCCAGGTAAATCCTCAGCATCTTCCAGTTGAGCCGTCTGGTGTAGAAGATGAACTTAGCCAACTCAGAGGGATGATCCACTAGTATACCTTTAGACATGAAATAACTGATACCCTTCACAAACACACACACATACACAAGGACAGAGAACCATATATATTCTGAGTGTGGGTCTTAATCAAGTCAGAGAACCACAAACACCCAAACAAACACTGTAATGTGAAAGATTGTGACACTGCATCAAAGACATAGTTTTGTAGTGACATGTGACACAAACATGTGTTCACAGTGAATATACAGAAGCACTGAGACAATGAGCATTTTGAAGACTAGAGAGCTTAGATGGTAGGGTATGTGTTACCTCCTGTGGGTTAGCATTGAATGTCAGGCTTCCTTCATCTAGTTGTAGGTATAGTCTCCTATATGAGAAACCAGCAGGTAATCTTCTGTTGTAGATGGAGCAATGTCCCCACGTGGACTTACACAGCCTGGTGGATTGACACATGTATAATACAAATACAGTACAAAGGATTACAATATAACCTTGCTGATAAACCCCTAGACTAGGTCTATTAGTCATAATAATAATGATAGTTATTAAGCATAGCTATTAAACTCAGCAACATTGAGCACAAAGTGATTGTGCGTGTAAAATTGCTGCATCATGCAGAAACATTTTTGTATGAGCATCATAAAAAGCACAGAGAAAGGTATGATAAGTGCTTTTAGCTGTCTCTTTACTATCTAGTAAAGAGACTTTACTATCTATTAAAGAGGCTGTCTACATGCCAGTGAGTAAGCTGAACAAAACAAAACAAAATAACCAAAGTGCAACTTGCAATACAGTCTATGACCTATTTATCAGATCATGTAGCACCATTATTTTTATTATGAACATTATTAGTATTAGTAGAAATCTAGAGGTGAACCTTCATACCCCTGCCACAGATATTCGTCATTGCCCAGGTCCTGCCACACGCAGCCAGCCAGGCACAAATCAGTAGCATTCAAGTATGACAGTATGGTGATGCCTAATTCAGGTGGCAGCATCTCTAAATCAATAAAACCATGCTGCTCTTTACCTACAGAAACCAAGAAAAAAAAGAGAAAGACAAAAGTAGAAGGCACATTTTTAAATTCACATTCTGTCACCTTAACAGCGTTATAATAAAGATTTAATAATAGATGTCAGTGTACCATAATGGTCATTTTATTCCCAGAGCTCGTTGCCATAGGTGAGGGTAGGACCGTAGATCGACTGGTAAATCGAACCCACATTACTGCGGATGCCACACCAATTTGTCTGTCGACCTCCCGCTCCATTCGTCAAGGATGGTCAACAAGACCCCGAGATACTTAAACTCCTCCACTTGAGGCAGCACCTTGTCCCCAACCCAGTGATAATATTCCATCCTTTTCTAAGAATACTAACTAAAAAGTCCCAACTTTTCTACAAAAGGATTTTGTAGTTACAAAGTGCTAATATAGGAAGTTAGTCATAGCTATGCACTTGTGCATATGTGTGTTCATACCTCCCCTACGTGTTCTCAGCAAATGGTAGATGTCAGGGCCATAACAGTGATGTGGCAATCTTCTCTGGGGACCTCCTTCTCTCCCTGGGAAAAAAATATAAGAATTATAACATCTGTATAATTCTCTTAATTTTAATTAATTCACCGTGCAAGTTGTCATCATGACAGGGAAGATTGACACTACATTAGTGGATGGGTAAGGCCAGGTAATTTGGGTCTGCTGTACAATGTAGACATCTTGAATTAAGATAAACAAATACATATAAGACAGAAGTTAAGAATTTTAGCTTCTATTTCCTGGTATTTATATCTAGACAAAGTTGTGCTTGGAAGTTTGTGAACCCTTTGGAATTGTCTGTTTCCTCAAGTTAGATAGAGGAGCTCTAATAAACAAATAGCATTTAAATCATATTACATTGAATTTCTTCTGCCTTTACCATTTCTGTTGAGCTTGCAAGAAAACACAGCTTAAACACCTGCTCTTGGTTTTAACCTGTAAAGACTGCACTTGTTGTTAATAAGAATGAGTAAACATGAAAAACAGTAATGTCAACTGGAGAAACAAAGACAAATTTTTAATCTGAAAAAAAAAAAAAATCATTCATAACCCTAAATTATTTTCATTATTTTGTATTCTATTGTACAAACATTGGGTTATTGCACAAAGATTGGACACAGCCAATATGCCAATCTTTTCATTCTCATTCACAAAACAGGTCAGCCAAGGATAACAGCAAGACCTCATAACAGAAGCATTGTAAGAGCTGCATTGAAAACAACAGTAAATAAAATCACCAACAGCCTCCACAGAGCAGTTGTAAATATATCACGATCCACTATTTGGACAACTATCCATCCTCTATTTCATACTGTGTGCAAAACTGGGACTTTTGCAAAAAGAGAATTTTCATAATACTGATCAGTGATCTTTTAAACATATTTTAATTTATATATATACAATGCTTTCTGGCATTTATCATTATTTTATGACACTGACTGACACAGTCAATTTTAATCTTGATATTATTCACACCAGTGGTACATAATGAAACTTATTTAGGTGGCATGATTTCAGTTGCTTCTTGCTTTGCGAGTTGAAAGTTTATAAGGACTGGTACACAGTCCCTGTTTTTCTTTTTCTGTAACCAAACTCCTATCTTCTTTGAAACATAAACCACAATGGCAGTAACCCACAAACTTCAAAACATACAAAAACAATTATATTGAATACCTTGTTCTTGTCTTTCTCCTCCTCCCCCACCTCCTCCTCGGTCAGCCAGTCGGTCTGCTAGCTCTTCCTGAAGTTGCTGCTGTTGTCTGGGAGGCAGTCTCCACAGTGCCTGACCCATCTATTTGGCAGCACAAGAATACATTACATGCAAGTAGTTTATATATCAAACACAACATTAACAACTGGTGGTTGATGTGTTGAACATGGCCAATGTTACAAAAAAAAGTCCATCTTGTAAATCAGTTTATGATCATATTATGTTTCCTCCCCTTTATGAAATAGGGCTGTACTGTGCTTATAGCTGTATGGCGGACAGGATTCAAATTTAACTGAAAAATCTGATGACAAGTATACTACACATATAGACACATTAAAGACAAAAAAAACTTCAAAACTAGCGTCGTAATCGCATGTACCAATAATCAGAGCTACAGTGCTTTGTCCGTTCATTCCCTCTCAGGCGTTCACGTCAGTGGCGTTGCATAAACAAATCCATTACACTGTTGTAAACATCAACGTTGGAAGTTGCAGCTACCAAGGTTGTTTGACCTGTAGTCCCGCCTTCACTTCAATATCATTGGCCACACACAACACAACAGCATTCCAAATGGAACGTGATTGGAGGAGTTTGTGTTCATTCATCACCTGTTTTCACGAATTCCAAGTTAGCTTATCAAGCTAGTTCAAGTTGACCAAACTGGTTGATTGTTACTTCAGCAGTTATCCATTTTCTTTCATGTGATTGCTGGTGTTTGCTTATAATAGCGATACAACGCTGTAAACCGATCTACCTACCTGAGTTAGTGATTCCTTTAACAACGCGACCTGCAAACACGGACAGCAGGAAATGCGATTTCCCTGCTATCGAACTTATCCAGATGTTACTTCATTTAGCCAAGAACAAAGAAAAAGAGAGCAGTTGCTCTATGGGTTCAAGATTAACCTTTCATACCTGACACTGTTCTTAACACAGTTGTCAGCTGTTTTTACCCTCCTCCTGTCACCTCTGCCCCTCCCCCTTGTCTTACCCCTGCCATCACAGGAACTCGGACGGTCGAAATGATGGAAATTTTAGAATTTCACAAACAATTATGTGAAGCGCATTAATTTTTTTGTGAAAATCTTCGCTACATATGAAAAAGGATACATTGAATAGAACGAAACAGGCAGAAAGCAGCGTGCGTACAGGCTGCGACGTGACATCAACTCGTTACTATAGGCTCGTTCGAGATAAACGCGATGACGCCGACTTGCTCTGACATCATGCCTAGCCAACGATAACCTCGTGAGATCAAGGCAGCCGCAGATTTTGGAGCAAGGCTCTGCAGCTGGTCTCTACCCATGAATCCGGTGGCAGAAAGAAAAGATTAAAGAGAATATTTAAATTTGAGGTGGACCTGTGTTCTTTTTGTAATTCATCCTGTGAAACGTTGCAACACCTGTTTTTTCATGTCCTGTATCAGCTAATTTTTGGTTAGAAATACACAGATGGTTATCACTCAAGATGAATGATATCCCACTGTTTGACTTATCTCATATTACTTTCTACATGGATAACTTACATCCATCTTTCTCTGATATGGTCAACAATTGTCATGCTCTTAGTTAAAAAACATATACATTGCAGTAAGTGGAGAAATAGTAAACCATCTACGATCATGTCACTTAAGAAACTGAAATCTAGCCAGTCTGTAAGAATCTATAATGACATTTCTCAATTGTTACGGTTGTTATTTATGTCACTAGTGTCTTGTTGCCTGTGCTCCCTAGTTGTTATTTTGCACATTTTAAAAACTTTTTATCTGGCCCCCCTTGTTGTTGTTTCTACTTTTTTGAATATTGATTTACTGTATATCCTCTGCGAGAGTTTGTATTGTGTTTCAATTGTTAATAATAAAAAAAAATACATTTTTAAAAGCTGGTCTCCACCGACTGCAAAATCTCAGGGCATGACGGAAAACGCCTGCTCGCATGTGATCTAAGATCTGATTAGTTCAGGTGTTGGATCTACAACAGGACGTTTAGTAGAAACGCTTCCTGTTTTATTTACTTTGAAATATTTTGATTCATTAGTCTGAGTTTTAACTATGAAATTCGATCGATGTGGTTTATCAGAAAAGCCGATTTTTGTCTTAAACTAGACTGTTAGTGTTAAATGATTACTACCAGATTTCTAAAATAACATCTGCACATATTTTTTAGTCCTGATAGTCTAAATATCTGACAGATCAATAATCAGAATGTCGGTCTTGTGTTTTTATTGACTGATTAATGTTTAGATTTAACAGCAAACTGACATGATGACGTGTTTAATCACAGTTTTACCGCATTTCATGTTACATAAATGAGTCTCACAGGATGTAAGGATTTGCGATACCCAGTACAAACTTCATCTTGAATGCTGCTAGAAAACTTAAAAATAGTGCTGGGCAACGATTAAAATTTAAAAAACTAAATTTTAAACCAAATTTAAGCCAAAACTATTTGCGATTAACGTCCATCTAGTTTATTATAGAAATTTTAGTTTTAGAGTCTAGAAACAACAGGTCTGTACCTTGTTCTTATATTAAACTAACTAAACATCCTCGTGTTATTTATAGATATATAGAGAGCAAACGTCGGTGCTCCGCTCTGATGCGCATAGCGAACACACACAGGGAGCACATATCGCAAAGCTAAACCTAATCGCCAATAACCTGAAAAGCGTTTTTTTAACACAGTTGTTAATTTATCTGCTGTCATTAAAAGAAAAACATGAGCGTGTATAGTATTTAAACAATACATCAGACTCCAAGTTCTGCGGTGATAGAAAAAATAAACTTTGAAATGGTTACAAATAACTGTGGTTCTATCAACTCCGCCATGTGGAAGAGATTTTAAATGAAAATGTCCTTGTTCGGTAGTTACAGTTCTTGTCTATTGCAAAAAGCTGCAGTAGTCTTAGGCCCACCCCCAAATGCTCCTCATTGGTTGAGACGCACGACCACGCCAGTCCAAAGCCAGTACTGATCAACATCCCACCCCTCCTGTGATCCATTGTTTGTCTCTGTGTGTGTATGTCTGTGTATTCAGACAGTGAGCTATGGACTTTCATAATAATAATAATAATAATAATAATAATTAAAAAAAAACTGCATTAACGCGCAATAAAATAATTAATGGCGTTACAAAATCATTAAGGCGATAATAACGCGTTAACGTGCCCAACCCTACTTGAAAACTGTCCGACTTCATAACGGATTTTCAGCCATGCTGCCTGTTCTTGTCTCTTTCCCAGGCGAGGCGCAGTTCATTTTAAAGGAGCCTAATATGCAGGACTTGGGAGGAATTTATTAGGCTGATAACTGATCCTCAGTTAACACATTCCTCAGTCTGCACCAAAATTTCCTTTAGAGATAACGATGCTTCTCAAAAGTCTAGATAATTCCACTTTAATTTTTTTTCCTGAACTTGCTCAGTCATCTGTAGATAAAATTGGTTTTGCTACTTGGCATCACAGCAATCTCCAGTATTAATCGTGATTTTTCTTGACCATCGCAGGGATGACAAACAGAGGTGGGTAGAGTAGCCAAAAATTGTACTCAAGTAAGAGTAGCGTTACAGCAAAATAATATTATTCAAGTAGAAGTGAAAAGTAGTCACCCCAAAAAATTACTCAACTAAGAGTAAAAAAGTACTTGGTGAAAAGACTACTCAAGTAGTGAGTAACTGTGTGATCTTAAAAAATGATGTAATCAGATAGACCAAAATATAAAATGATGTAAAAATTCTAGTATTTCCAAACAATAAAATAAACAAAGAGTAAAAATAAATAACATCTTTACAAAATAACAAGTTAAAGCATAAGAAACACAAATTTCCAAATATTAAATTCAAACACCTAGGCAATATATTCATGTTTGAAATGTGACATTTCTCATGTGTTTTTTCATTCACTATCTGCTGCGTCAGCACGTATGTGTGAGGATATCTGAAAGTTAAGTGGCAATTGAGTTTCACTATTTATCCAAGTAGCTTCAACGTACCAAAAAGGAAATCCAGGTGACATGAGTTTGAATTACTATGAAATATTGATTTCAACTTTATTATAATCATGTGTGGACCAGATTAAATGTCTGATCTGAATTCATACAAACATTTTCCCAAGGTCTGCTTTGACAGTGATGTCACTAATTTGGATTTATCCTTTGTTTAAAATAACATTTTTAAGAATACAGAAAAAGTCAATATTTTGTAAAAAAAAAACTTTTAAGTGGTGTAAACAGTAAAGGAGATAAAAACAAGGTGTTAAGTTAGCAGCATCTCTGTGGTAGAATAAATGGTAAAAAAAAAGTAACGTTGTCAAATGTAGTTAATGCTTCACATATCTATTTAAGCAAAAGCAAAAAATATGGTGCAGTAAAAATACTCTTAAAAGTAATTTCTTTTCAAAAACATAAGTATATGTAACAGGGTAAATATAACTCATTACTATCCACCTCTGATGACAAAGACAAGCATTTGTGCAAACCTATAAGCAATCTATATCCAGACATTTTCAGTCTGTAAACACATCTTCGTTAAACACATCTTCCTGCTCTAGGCGAGGCAATTATAAAATGTTTCTGTTACTATGCCAGTGGTGTTTTTATTTAATTATGTGCCTCATTGCATAAGCATAAGTTGTTCATGTTATTTTATTTTTGTTGTATAATTATAGACTTACACTTTTCAATACTACAGATGAGATTTTGTTTATAGAAAAGACAGATATGGATAGAGAGAAAATATGAATATTCAGAACCCTTTATTTACATATTATCAACATGTAATCTTTACATACAAAGGTAACAAGCTCCATCACCATTGCCATCCTTCATACCTATAAGAGAAAGATAGCATCCCACTAGAATATAATTATCCCAACAGAACATAAAAACAAAAAACTGAGTCTATTTTGTAGCTTATCACCCACTTGTGATATTATTAGAAGATTAGAATGTAAAAGATTAAAACCAGAGAGCTTTGTCTGATTTAAACATTTAAACCTTTGTTAAGCTTTAGTATACTGTGACTAAAAATAATAAGAACAAAAAATGTATTATCTTATTACGGTAACTACATTCAAACAAACATTTAACATTTAAAAAAACAAAGAAAGAATAAATAGCTCTATTTTTTCCTTCTTTGTTTTTTTTAATGTTTTAGACAAATCAGGGGGAATCAGATTATAGGATGAAGGGAGAGGAGGAAAAGTTTAGCACTAAACAGTTTATTAGTACCTTGGAGAGACTGAAATAATTTGTATTTTTCATTAATTCTTACTGGGTAGATAGTACCAGGGTGGACTTACATTGATATGATTAAGTCGTCTGGGTATCAAGACTCCAGTATAGTTCAGTAGGTGGCGGTAATGCACCTTAACGTGGGCTGACAACCGCCAATAAAACCAAAAGGGAGAAGAAAAACACAGAAGAAGAATAGGCAGCAGTTTCACTGTTAAGTCACCCGGGAAAAACAAGAAGTTACGCTGAAGTTAATTACAATGTCGGTTACTACGTAGTGGAAGAATCAAACAACTTTTCTTAAGTTTTTGGACTTTCTGGAACAAAGAGTGAGTGTCTGCAAATGTTTAAAACGACATCAAATTTGAGGAAAGAATAGTTAGCTAATTTTGTGACTAATGTTGCGTGTCGTTCTACCAGGCTGCTTGTAAGTTACCTAAGCTGTAAAGACGATTAAAATGTAACCAAGTTATCTAGTTAATATAGAGTTAACGTTACACAATTAACCAATGGTAATAAACGTTTGTGTTGGCTCTGGTTCTCTCTTATTTACAGTTTAGGATGCTGTCCATTGGAGATGTCCAAGGTTGTCTTCGTAAACTGGAAACTCTCTTGAGAGTGATAAAGTACACAGGATATGTCGACTACACTGGGTAGGCTATTGAAGTGTCATTAACACTACTTCAGAGATGTAGAGACCTTAAACATAACAGCATTACATTTCGTAACGTAACGTCCGGGATAGGAGCAGATTTCCTAAACAGAGCAAGTAGCACATGATGGAATTTGTAGGAATGGTTCACGATTTTTGCCTTCCACTTTTTTGGCACGTGTAGATTGCATATTGTATATCAATGATTCATGGGTTAGTTGAATATTCTATATATACACATGTCCGAGGTGTCCTTGGACAAGACACCGAAACCCCGTAGTAGCGCAGACACAGGCCTAGCAGTTGTCCAAACAACAAGACAAGGTGGCCTATAAAGTATGAATTATTATTAGTATTATTCTAGTTTAAAACTTTAAAATTCTTCTACACCCAAATGGAAACCTGCTGGCATTTTGAAAGGGGAGCCTTGCAGTTTAGTGGATTTTTCCGCTTGAAGTATCCGCTTTACATTTTACTATGTTTTAAAATTAATTTGAATTCATTCTTTTCCCTTCAATCTGCACACTACTGAGATTTTCTTGATGGTGTGTAAACCTGTGACCAAGGTTAGAATCATTAACTGAAACTGGAATTAATATCGAAATATTGAAAAGAAAATAAGAAACACAAATACTAAAATAAACTAATGAACCTTACTAAAAATATACCTTGTTTCAAAACTTACTAAAAATAAATAAAAACAATTCAATTCAACTTTATTTATATAGTGCCAAATCACAACAGAAGTCATCTCAAGGCACTTTACATTGTAAGGTTCAAGACCTAACACAGAAAATAAATATGTACAGAATATTGTAAAAATCTCAACAGTCCCACTTGAGCAAGCACTAGGCGACAGTGGAGAGAAAAAAATAGTGATGGCCAAACGAAGCCTTATGAAGCTTTGAACCATTGTATTGAAAATTGGTTCACTACTCGAAGCTTCATTCATTGAGCACTTGGGCGACATCTGCTGGCTCAGAAGTTGTTGTGCAGAATTGCAAGGGTGACGCTGACGCACATTGGATGTGCACTTTCAGTTTTGATTTTATTGTGATAATTGCTAATACATGTAGCTGAAATCTACATCTAATTTTATGTGTCTGTTGTTGCTTTCCTTTTTTGCATTATAAAGTATAAAGTATATCTAATGAACTGTTGACTACCCGAGTAATAATTAGAATCATAAGGATTTTCAGTTAATTCATAAATATTGATCCCACAGTACACACTGCGCAGAGCAAATATTTAGTGTTCAGTGAGGCTATGGAATTAATGTTATCAAAATATAATATTATACAAAATGATATAATATAATATATATTACTTGATTGTGCTTGGTGTGTACTGGGTGAATTGACAGGAGGTAAGGCACAGAGCGCTGTTTCATCCATCTTAAATATGTTTGTATCGCGCCCAAGTTTAAAAGCTCCACCTGTCGAACCAAACCGCTCAGCTTATTCAGTCTGAACGAAGCAGCAAAGTGGTTCAAACGTCATCAGTCACGTGGTTTTTCCCGATTTGAAGCAAGCTCCGGCACAGTGCTTCAAAAGCAAGACCTTGTCGAGTTTGAAGCACGCTTCGGAGCCTCAGTATCAGAGGGAACATCACTAGAAAAAAAACTTCCTTTAAAGGAAGAAACCCTTTAGCAGAACCAGGCTCAGGGTGGGTGGTCATCTGTCTCAACCAGCTGAGGTGAGTGGAAAGAGGAGAGAGAATAGAACAGCAGACAACGTGGAACAAAAACACAAATTTAAAATTCGAGAGCCATCAGTTCAGCCATTCTCTTTAAAGAGGCTATTAATCCCAAGCTAGTCCCTAGGACACTCAACTTGTTATGTGCTCCTGCTTCCCAAGCATTTGTAGAATACATATTTCAAGAGCGTAGGAAATTATCAGGGATAAGAAAGGAGCTACAACATCACTGCAACAATGAATGGTCATCTGATTGAATATGACCAGTTGCTCTTTGCCCAGGCAAAAATGGGCACATATCTTCTGATTTTATAAAACATTGTAAGTAGCATTCTTTCATTACTAAGACATTGAAGCATGTAATGGTAATCATTCTATTAACAATCTCTCACACGAGTTCAGATATGTATTCTTGTACACTTACTTTTAAAAACATACTTAAAAAAAATACAGTACTGTGCAATAGGGACACCATTAGATTTGTTGTTTTGGCAGTGCTTTATTATGACCACGTATATGTTTACTTTTTATTAGAATACAACTAGAAAATATGTACACAGTATTAAAAAAAAAACAAAATATATGAAAAAAAAAAATCTGCTTCTTTAGACTAAAATGACAAATACTGAATGTGACCACTGGAAAGGTCAGGGACAAAAATAGGAGTGGAGGACCTGATCAAATCTGATCAGAATGTTTCTCAGAGTTTCTTCGCTGAAGCCCTGGAAGACATCCAGCAAGGACTTGACTCAGCATCTGGCAGGTTCATCTGGACGCCGAGTTGATCCTTCCATTTTTACTTTACTTTACTTGGCAGACGCTTTTATCCAAAGCGACTGACAAGGAGAATACACCAGCAGTTACCATTTTGGTTTCCGTAAATTCTGAGTTACTACAAACAAAGTGCCCTCATGAGGCCTAACTCGTTAGACAAAAAACATGCTTAGGAATTGTGTAGTGCTAAATGATTTTGTTAATGTGTGTGTGAGTATGTGTGTTAGACTCACTTGAAGTACTTTTTAAACAAGTGAGTTTTCAAATGTTTTTTTAAAGGTAGTGATAGTCTCAGTTAGTCTTTTTAATAAAATAATAATAATAACAGAACAGAACATGAAAATAAACAGACAAAATTGCATCACAAAACAGACAGGGGAAATAAAAAGCTGAACTTACTCTTAAGTTAGACTATAGTTATGTTTAGATCATCTCGTTTCAACCATTCAGTTTATCACAGTAATGTTGCTTATACTTAAATCATAAGCTAAATACTGCAATGAAAAACAAGATTAGAATTAAATGATCCATTAATTTCAAAATGTATAATGTAACCTGACAAGAACCTACTGCCTATATGAGTGTGTACACATCGCAATACAGAGATCAGAGGAGAACTGTAAACGGGACCATGTAGTGACAGACATTATGCCATTGTGCAGGCCAGCTGACAGCCTGACAGGGACAACATAATCTTAGATCTTAGACAGTGAAATAAAAAACACAAAAGTGTGTTTAGAGAGAGACATTGTTGAATAAACACAGGTACGTTGAAAGGAGTTATTTTCTTTGCACCACCAGAGTTGACTAAAGTTGTATAAAATGCTGTTGTGCTCGTTGCTGGGTCACTGTTGTAAGTAAGCACCCGATTTTGTTGCTTTGCTCCTCTAATGTTAGTCTGTTGGTGATGGGGTATGAAGTCCTTGGGAATTACAAATTAACCACAGCATGTTGCATAGTACAGTATGTGTCATCTTTGTTGTTTCATCCCCTCAGTTTGAGTTCTGCCTATTTTCATTCTGTTCATTCAACGTAGTTACAAAAATATATATTTTTTCAAAATCAATTCAGAACCATACATGACATGAATCACAATTCTAATGTGAAGTTTTTTTGATCTACCTCATGCAAATTCAATCAGAATCAGAGAACTGATACATTATAAAGTAATTTGAATGCTCCGACTTGCATGTTGTGTTTTGTTTCATCAAGCCTTTTCAAAGGGGAACCCTCAGCTTTTCTACCAATAGTAAGCTTCACCCTCACCTCCTTCTCGCCACCTTTCGCTGAGCAACTAATGGCAGATGGTCTGGAGCTGACTGGCAAAACTGACCTCCGATTCACTGACACTCTTTATAAGGTATAACCTATCACACATTCTAAACACTGTGTTTCCACAGGCTGTCTGTGACAGACAGCACTGTAAAATGCTGTCTGTTTTTATATCCATATTTTCCTTTCACGTTTGAAGTGACTATTACACTGTTGTTAGTATCCATTGAGTTTGCACATGCTCAATCAACAGACTAGCTAGTAGTGGTCTGTTGAATTGTGAGTCTGTTTTTTTTTTTTTTATGTCTAGGTACTGCGGGATGTCTTCCATTATAAGCCCATATTGACCAAACAGCAGTTCCTCCAGTGGGGTTTCTCACAAAGGAAAATCTCTTTTATTTGTGATATAATTAACTTGGTCCTGCAGAAACACAATCAACTGAAAAAGGTATTTTTAATTTACATGCGTATATTATTTTTACATCAAAGGAAGCCAATATTTCTGCCTTTTATGGTAGAACAGTCTAATTTTTGGGAAAGAAAAAAAAAGAAATAAAAAAAATATTTATATTTCAGTTATTTCAACAATTAGTTGACGTAATCAACTACAAAAAATCGTCACTGCGGATTTTGTATTGTCGACACACAATAAACATCTTTCAATAGAGGCTCCATTCTCAAAGAACCACATTGGTTTTTGTAACTGCTATTCACTACATGAACGTGTTGGGGCAGTATTGTTTGTTATTGTTTGTCACACACTGTCTTACAGAGCCCGGGAGGTTCCACTGAATAGAAAAAAAAAACATAGGGTGAAGAAGGAAAAAAAAATAAACCATGTGCACGGAATTCACTAATTGTGCACGTGCACTAAATTAAGGCTTTAAAGAAAGTTTATTCCTCTCTGCTCAAATAGCCCCAAAATCATCATAGTTTACCTGTAAACTGTTTCCTCTCACTGGACAACGTCAGACTTTTATACACTTTACATCTCCATAAACATTATTAACAGGATCATAGTCACAACTCCACATCCCGAATAGCATGTGTTAGTCTATTGTATTATAGTAATTATCAATACTAGTAGCAGTACTAGCAATATTGACTTAATATGTGGTGAAATAATTCTTGACGTTCTGGTAGATTTTAAATGTTGTGATGACACTGTATACTGTAGATTCTCAAACTGAAATTGTGTGTTGCCCTCCCTTGACAAACTCTGGTGAAAATTCCTCCCACCTCCTTAGATGCACTAGAATGGAGGCATGATATATAGCAGTTGCACTTGGATGACAGCACATGCCTTCTCTTTTGGCAGAAACTTGTTATTATACCTGCCTATCTGTGGTGGGAGGAAAGCTCTCTAAGCAAAATCTTGTCTTTGAACTCTGCCATGTGGCTGCCTCAAACATGTCATGCTGGATGGGTAGATGGTCATATGGGACAATGTAAGACATCTTGGCAAAGGCATGAAAGATCTAATCTTTTTACCCCAGTCTAAAAATCTATTTATAATCTATAAAATATATTAGGAAAAACAGATTAATATTAGAAGTAGACAACTTTACAGTGTAAATTAATGTAAACAATATTAGAATCAGATTTATTGGCCATGTATGCACACATGCTTACAATTTACAGTATATATTTGCGTTTATTGAACCACTGTATCAGTGGTGTGGGTGTGTGTTTATGTGAACTCCTAAGTTCAAAGGTCTAATGGCCTAAAGGTGGATGCTTTCTGTAAGTCTGTTCCTTAAGCTCTACTGGGTGTAGAGGGTACCACCATAACACTCCTTAGTTTCATCTATAAGCATCTGGTAGGGAGTGAAAATGTTCAACTGTTTCTTGTGGATTTCTTGTCAGCATTTGACAACATCCACACCCACCTGATGGAAAAGAAAATCAGTGAACAGTGATGTTTGGATCTTTTTAACCTGCAGGTTTCAGAGAGTGAAGGTGGTGACACTTCTGAGACCTGATCATAATATCAACTGATTCACCACAGGACTAGTTCTGCCTCCTCTCTTACTGTATATATCCTATACATAAACAACTATTTCAGACGATTTGATATGATTTATCATTATATCTTTACGTTTGCAGATGACACAGTGATAGTCTGCTGTTATGGTATGGTGGATGCATTTTTAAAATGACCAGTACTACCTGTGCCATGTACAATTTTGTTAAAACACAAAATATCCAAATAGAAAATCTATTGACTTGGCAACTTAATTGTTTGTTTAAGCCCAAAGTCAGATGTCCAGCCTTACACAAGGATGTCAGGGAAGCTCAACCAACGCTGACTGATGTGACTGTAAGTAAAATATGATACCACCATTAAAGGTAGGAAATTCTATATAGCATTACATATCAATCGATGATCCAAACAACATTAACAGTAAGTGTAATACAGCTCTGATGCTTAAAATTTTTTTTAGTATGACGTGAAAGTGTGTTTTAGTGTTTCCCACACAATCTGATTTTATTGATGTCCCTGCTCTCCCAAGTATGTTATCCTTTTTTTCTCTTTATTATTATTTCGCCCCAATTTTTGCCAGGTATCTAGTCCCACACGCTTTTTCCAAAAAATGTTGTTCACATTTATAATTGTGGGACTTATATAGGAATGGTGTGCTATTACTTTTGGAAGTACGGTCATTTATGGTTTATGTTTAATTAATATTTTTCATCATGTTTTTTTGAATGGAGGTCTATAGGAGAGAGATAGTCAAAACAGAGCTGTGTGTAATGCATGCTGTCACTAGATAGAGCCAATACTCTAAAAATGTTTTTTTCAGAAATGTTTCTTTCCAAGCCTGTGTCAGTGACAGGCAGAGGGAGGGGGCAATAATAGTTAGGGCAGCAGAAGAGGTATCATCAGGCTGCGCACATTATATTTGCAGTGAGTGCAAAGCAACTCCTTTAGCAATTAGCATGCTAATTAACATGCTAAATGCTAAAAGTGCAAAACACTCCCCCGAACCCCGCCGCAGAGCCCCCCTCCCTTTAGCATGCTAATTAGCTTTTTGCAATTTAATACAAATACATTTAAAAACAATTAGTAACCTTTGGGTCTTATTTATTCGTATTTTGCCCCGAACATCCTTGCGTGACACGTTCACACTTGTGGTGCGGGCACCCTGCTGCTGCTCATCTTATGTCATTTCTGTCTCTACATGGTAGATGGTGGTTTATTTATTCACCTCTGATCTCTGTGTAGCGCACAGAGTGCACGTCACAAAATCTGTCACGTCAACCACCTGAAAAGCATTTTTTTAAACACCGTTGTTAATCTGATTGTCATGAACTTATTAAACACTATAGTATTAAATACAGGTCTAAGATCTAACAAGCCAACTATAGAGAGAGGTCTGTTGTTTGAAGCTAAGAGAAGATTGTTTGACACTTCCGTACGTGCCATGTCAGTACTATGAGGAACTATCCAAACGGTTTGTCCCTGTGGAGTTGGTCACATAATTCATCAGTGTCAATTGACGCCCCTAACACACACTGGCCGCGGCGCAAATTTCTTCGAATCATTAGTTTGTGTAAAATTTCCACTCTACAGAAGGGTGATAAGCTTACATTAAGGAAATGAAACCATATATTTGTGTGCTTTTAGTACATTTTCCTGTTTTTAGTGTTTTTCAATCCCTAACATAACATGTTCTTGTTATTACATCTCACGTTAAATCGGAGGAAGCCTCAGAGCCTCCTTCGTCAAGCCTGCATACTGCAGACTGTCCTGTGTCGTCTGCACACAGGCCGACATCTGAACATCAACCTTTCTACACATTTGAGCAACAATATTGATCCATAAACCACAAAAAACAAAATACAGCGTTTGCTTTGGAAAGAGATGCATTCACCAAACAACTTTCCTGTTTGTTGATATTTGTCTCATTCACTTTGTTTTATGTTTTCACACCTGTTACAAACTGAGATTAAAGAGTCTGCAGACAGTTTCAGTCCAGAAAGCAAATGCTAGATTTTTATATTGTATTTACATATATCTTTTTGCTCATACTGTATGCTGTCTACGTTCACCACGATTATGCTGGAGCCACATCGTCTCTTCTCTCTATGTACCTGTACAGTTTATAGTAGAGATGACAAAGTTTATTTTGACTTGACTTTATTACGCAATTGAGCTTATAAAGTTGGAGGACTATGTATTCTATTTAGGGGTGGGCGATATATCAAATATACTGGACGTATCTCGACTTGTTCCACGTGCGATATACAGATGCTAGTCATAAAATATATCATGAAAAAGTTGATTTATTTATTGATTCTATTTATTTAATTAATTACACACAGACTGATATATTTCAAATGTTTATTTCTTTTAATTTTGATGATTATAACTGACAACTAATGAAAATCCCAAATTCGGTGTCTCAGAAAATTAGAATATTAATTAAAACCAATGCAAAAAAATGATTTTTAGAAATGTTGGCCAACTGAAAAGTTTGAGCATGTACAGTACAGCACTCAATATTTAGTTTGGGCTCCTTTGGCCTGGATTACTGCAGCAATGCTGCATGGCATTGAGTCGATCAGTCTGTGGCACTGCTCAGGTGTTGTGAGAGCCCATGTTGCTCTGTTAGTGGCCTTCAGCTCTTCTGAATTGTTGGGTCTGGCGAATTGCATCTTCCTCTTCACAATACCCCATAGATTTTCTACGGGGTTAAGGTCAGGCGTGTTTGCTGGTCAATCAAGTACAGGGA
This sequence comes from Ctenopoma multispine, assembly GCA_034779795.1. Taxonomy (NCBI): domain Eukaryota; kingdom Metazoa; phylum Chordata; class Actinopteri; order Anabantiformes; family Anabantidae; genus Ctenopoma; species Ctenopoma multispine. The sequence continues at coordinate 24,309,915 of JAUYWH010000001.1, forward strand.
TACCATGGTCCTTAAACCAGGTACTGGTACCTTTAGCACTGTGTGCAGGTGCCAAGTCCTGAAAAATGAAATCAACATCTCCATAAAGTTGGTCAGCAGCAGGAAGCATGAAGTGCTCTAAAACTTCCTGGTAGATGGCTGCGTTGACCTTGGACCTCAGAAAACACAATGGACCAACACCAGCAGATGACATGGCACCCCAAACCATCACTGACTTTACACTGGACCTCAAGCAACGTGGATTCTGTGCCTCTCCTCTCTTCCCCCAGACTCTGGAACCTTGATTTCCAAAGGAAATGCAAAATTTACTTTCATCAGAGAACATAACTTTGGACCACTCAGCAGCAGTCCAGTCCAGCAAGACGCTTCTGATGCTGTCTCTTGTTCAAGAGTGGCTTGACACAGGGAATGCGACAGCTGAAACCCATGTCTTGCATACGTCTGTGCGTGGTGGTTCTCGAAGCACTGACTCCAGCTGCAGTCCACTCTTTGTGAATCTCCCCCGCATTTTTTAATGGGTTTTGTTTCACAATCCTCTCCAGGGTGCAGTTATCCCTATTGCTTATACACTTTTTTTCTACCACATCTTTTCCTTCCCTTTGCCTCTCTATTAATGTGCTTGGACACAGAGTTCTGTGAACAGCCAGCATCTTTAGCAATGACCTTTTGTGTCTTGCCCTCCTTGTGCAAGGTATCAATGGTCGTCTTTTGGACAACTGTCAAGTCAGCAGTGTTCCCCATGATTGTGTAGCCTGCAGAACTAGACAGAGAGACCATTAAAGGCTTTTGCAGGTGTTTTGAGTTAATTAGCTGATTAGAGTGTGGCACTAGGTGTCTTCAAAATTGAACCTTTTCACAATATTCAAATTTTCTGAGATACTGAATTTGTCAGTTATAATCATCAAAATTAAAAGAAATAAACATTTGAAATATATCAGTCTGTGTGTAATGAATAAATATAATAGACAAGTTTCACTTTTTGAATTGAATTACTGAAATAAATCAACTTTTTTATGATATTCTAATTTTATGAACAGCAACTGTAGTAAATAACTATGTTGTGACTATTGAGTATAAATTCTAACGTTAAAAAGGCAGCATGTACCTCGCTTCGACTTTCGCTTCTCTGCCCTCTCACAGCAGACAGCTCACTCCCCCACCCATCCAAAAAACTCCCAGCGCATACGCCTTCTATACCGCGTTAGACAGACAGCTCACTCCTTCGCCGATCCAGAAAACTTTCTTAGCAAATGCTTGTTTTATACTGAAATAACAGAGGAGGGAAATGAACTAGCGGAGAGAGGCGTGAAACCCCAAGCAAAACCTCTAGAGCAGAGGTCCCCAACTGCCGGTACTGGTTGGCTGAGAAAGAGAATAATTATTTTATTTCTGTTACAAAAGGAGCTCAGGCCGGAAACTTCTTCAGTTTATCAAAATAAAATAATTTTCCTTTTTTTTTTTTAAATAAAAGACTGGCAGAGTCTGCTGTCTGTCAATCATAGATAATCACTCTTATGTCCAATCTGACTAAAGGTTTTTGTTATTTGTGAAAATAATAAACATACAAAACACTAATAAAAAAGTCCATTACCAGAAGAACCGAATTGAGTATGTCAGCGCTGAGTGGTGACTCATCAATGCGTCTGTGGCGTCTGATATGCTTTCTGGCACTGTGCACCATATTAGAGACGGACAGTTTGGAAATGGGCACTGTTGTTGCTGGCTCCGTCAGCTTGGATAAAGCAGAGCTGATGTCATTGTTTTCTGTAGGGGGAAAAAATGACAGTGACAATGACATTTAGGTTAGTTTAGTTACCATCTTATATTTCATACTCTTTAAATTATACTGTAAATTGTATCTCTAAAGGAGGTCAGTATTTAGAGTTGTGGAGAAAAAGTAATAGAAGGCTGTTTGCAAACAATTTTGAGTGGTAGAAGTTCCATACTTTAGAATACAGTATACTTTACAATAAGAAACAATTGCATGCATCAAGAGTAACCTGACCTTTGTCTTCATCTTCAGCCAGTCCTCTTCCCAGAATCTCTTCTGTAGACTCTTTCCTACAACAGAGCTTAAAGAACTCTGTCAGAAATTCACCTGCATGGGGAAAAAAGAAAAGCTTTTGGTATAATACATAAAACATAAATGGGTTTGTACAACTAAATAAATCAGACTGATTTTACCAAATTTACCAGATTTTACCAAAATTTGGTGAAAGTGAAAATAAACATGTACAACGGTCCTTCAGTTTTATGGTTTACTCCTTTTAACTTTTCACTGACAATCATTGTCAGTGATGTGCATTACTAAAGCTGAAGAATCTGGGATTATTATCTGTCAACTTAATCCTCACCCTTTTTTAATATTTTCATTTTGACAAGAATTTATTTTTCTGTTGATGCCATCATGTTGAAAAAGTGTGAATCTGAATTCAGGATGATTAATTAATGCAGTGTTTCCCCTACCATTATACAAGGGGGCGCCCAATACAGTCAAGTAAATTTTATTTAATTAGATTTTCTGTACATCACCAGATCACATTAGAAGTTATTTAAGGTTCCCATTCCTACAGAACAGGTCTGTATGTTGTTCTTTTATTAAACTAACTAAAGAGCCTCATGTTATTTTGTCTCATTGACAGTTTAATCTCTGTCTCTGTGTTACATGCAGCGATGTTATGCCACGATGCGCGCACTCAAAGACAGTGCAAGCACAAATGGGCGTGTCGGGAATCTGATTTTTAAAGCATTAAAAACACCCACCGGCCGCGGCGCACCATATTTAAACTGTACAACTAATACTAAGCAAAGGAAACCATTGTATGTGGAGTTGTTTGCGCGTTTAGAGATGTCGTAAAATGACGGTAACACTGCCTGGCTGTTGTTTTGCTTTAACTGTTCTCATTGTTATCTTAACATGCTGTAATGCTTTTTTGTGTTTTTAACCCTCTGGAGTCAGTGGCAATTTTTTTATTGAATAAAATGGCCATTTTGGCTACTTGTGTTTTTCCCCAATTTATTTCTCCTTAAACCGTGTTACATGCAGGTGTTTGGTCACATTCTTTTCAGCACAACCTCAGCTATGTGAATATAAAATATTTTATTACACATTTCTTGACACAGACAATCTCAAAATAAAAAAAAAATATTTTTTTTTTACCTTTTACTTAGGTGCAGGCATATTTGCAAATTCATACCACTCACCAAGGGAATCATCTTACCAAGTAAACACTGAGGGTTTTCAGCTGTCCTGACTCTGACTGACCAGTGGGGAGCTTGGAGAGGGTCAAGGTCGCTGCCAGAGCACACAAAGAAATGTGTATAGTCAGTTGCAAGTCTATGTTGTCTCAGGATCATGGCCTACCCACTGAATCTACTGAAGTTAGGTTTATACATAAAGCAATTACTATACTATGACAGATAATACATTTACATTTAGTCAGTAGTCATTTAGATACTTTTATCTAAAGTAAGTCAGTAGGCCAGTCAATCAGATGCAGGCATACTTTAGTGAAATATGCTGATTTGAAAAAAATATATACTATAATGAGAAAGACAAAGACAGAATATATTTGCTGTAACATTATTGCCACATTTTAAAAAATCCCTCAAGAAGACCTTTCAGTCGTTTTGCTGTATCATTGGAATCATTACATGCATTCTGCCTTCAGGAGCTCTCGAGGTTGTTTGTGACATCTTTCACTCCATCACCACTTAATTATAAAGCCAACCTCCAAATGCTTTCATAATCATTACAGGAGACTTTAACACCACCAGGGACATTAAAAATTTAAATTTACTGTACACAAACATGAAGAATTCATGCACTGTTACTGCTCTAGCCCCTGCTGGTAGATCAGATCAAAATCTGGTGTTTCACACCCGTCTACACTCCGGCTGTTTAGCAATTCAATTAAAAAATTCACAACATAAGTCATCTCAAGGCACCTTACGGTGTAAGGTTTAAGACCTTACATATTATCTAAATATATACAGAAAAATGTAGGAAACCCAACAATCCCACTTGAGCAAGCACTAGGCAACAGTGGAGAGGAAAACTCCCTTTAACGGAAGAAACCTCCAGCAGCAGACAGTGAGACGTGAACTGTTAGGAAGTGGGCTCAGGGGGTGCTTTTGAGCCACTGACTTGGATGTTTATCTGTGAATAAAATGCTGTTATAGATTTAGTCTGCTGGGGGACGCCCCACATTACACTGTGCTCCTCTCCTGTCTTGCATTAGGAGGAACACAGGGCCAACTGCACCAATCCTGATATCCTTGGCGACCAAGGGCTTGTTATAGGGGAAGCAGTACATTGTTTTTGTGGGTACATGGGTGTCCACACAGAAATTAATGTAATCTGTGATGCAGTCTGTCAGTCCATCAGTGTCGTCACCGTGAGCCACACAAGAAGTCTTACAGTCTGTGCCTGCAGGGCATCATTGGCCCCCACTGTCCACTTCTTTAGTACTGAGTACTACCAGAGCCCTACAAAGTGACATCCAGCAGTCCACTGGTGTGAATGACTCTCACCAAGCCGTTAGAAAAAGATTTCATGAGGGTGGCCTGAGGGTTCGATGGCCTCTAGTGGGCCCTGTGCTCACAGCCTGACACCATGGAGCCTTTTGTGGCATTTGCCAGAAAATACCAGAATTGGCAGGTCTGGCACCAGCACCCTGTTCTTTTCACAGATGAGAGCAGGCTCACTCTGAGCTCATGTGACAGATGTGAAAGGTCTGGAGAAGCTGCAGTGAACATTTGTGCTGAACAGTGTTTCAGGCAGCATGAGCTGGTAAGTAACTAAGTACATGTCTGTGAAGATTCTCAGTCATCCAGGTAAAGTTGTCTGAAGATTGAGTCATGGCAACTGGACTTCTTTCTTTCAAGTAGAGACGTTTCGTTCTGCATCCACAGAACTTTATCAAGGTCTTGGTTCACTTGATTTAGTGTACACCCGAGTGCGATTGATGCTTTCACACAAACGAAAACGAACCTAATTAAGGGCTTTTGGTCCGAATGGGCCATTTGGTGCTCACCAACTGCTGTTGGTGTGAAAACACCCTGAATTAAGCCCTCTGTAGGTTGATAATTTTCATTTTCATCAAATGATGTGGCATTTTTTTGTTCCTAACATATTACCCATTACATTTCAGTATTGATATCCAGCATGATTTTCTTTTCTGATGTAGGGGTGGAAAATTTATCGAATATACTCGATGTATCTCGACTTGTTCCACGTGCGATATAGAAAATGACTATATCGTGACTATTGAGTATAAACTAACGTTAAACAGACGGCATGTTCTTCGCTTTAAGTTTCACTTCTCTGCCCTCTAACAGCTCACTTCCCCGCCCATCCAGAAAACCCCTAGGGCATGTGCCTTTTATACTGCTTTAAGCCAACAGCTCACTCCCCCGCCCATCCAGAAAACGTTCCTCGCAAATGCTTAATTTAATGCAAATGGAGGGAAGCGGATTCGTAGAGAGTCGTGAAAGCCCAAGCGAAATCTCTATTTGGTACAGTGCCGCAGAAAAAAAAAAAAAAAAAAAAACTTCAGACAGGGCTCTCAAGTTTTGAGGATAACTATTTGAAAAGACACGCTTGTTTCATAGTGAGGTGGCCTGAGGTGCTGTGGCATATTAGCCATCATTAGTATTAGTCATCATTTTTCGGCGTGAGAAATACAATGTGTGCCAGGAGTGTGTGACAAAAGACTGAACAGAGTGACTGTCACACTATACGTGGCACCTGAGAGCCTTGCTATTTTAAAACAGTCTGTTTTAAAACAATCACAGGCTTGTTTACAAACGGAGCACAGAATGGAATCTTCCAGTTTTTCAAAATAAAAGAATCTTCTGTTTTTTCAAAATAAAAGACTGGCAGTCTGCCATCTGTGCTCCATTTGTAAACATGCCTCGTGCACTGAGCACGTCTGTGTGGCAAGAGGGACAATTGCTGGCGATTGCAAATGATAGTTACCTTTAAAGTACGTCTGAAGATTGAGTCACGGCAACTGGACTTCTTTCTTTAAAGAAGAGACGTTTCAGTCTGCATCCACAGAACTTTATCAATCTGAGGGAAGTTGGCTAGTGACCACAATTTATCCTCCAGGTTGGTTTCACCTCACACCTGCCTTGAATAGGCTTGTTAAGTGAAACAAAGACAGGGGATGGGTGTGGGTAGATGTAACAGCCCCACACCTGGCAGCTCCTCCTGCCCCCATTAAATGGGTCGCTAAGTTTGGTCAACCTGGTGGACGTGGGCCTGATTGTCCTGGGGATGGCTGAAAGGGCAGAATGGTAGGTTGAAGATAACTTGTGTCTGAGGCCTCCCCCTCTGTTGAGTCAGGGGTTGTTTATTTGCACATGCAAAGCTTCACTCACTCCTCTCTCAAACCACCTGTATTCTCTATCAAGTATTTGTACATTTCAGTCCATAAATGAGTGTCCTTTGTCCTTCAGATGAAAGTACACAGCTGATTCAGGCTCTGAGGTGTTGGCTCCTTCTGTGCTGGGCCATCCTCCTGTGAAGCGGCTGCTTCGTCTCCACAATGTACAGCTCGGAGCACTCTTCACTGCACTTAACAGCATACACTAAATTGCTCTTCTTCTGTTTTGGTATCCGGTCTTTAGGATGGACAAGTCTCTGTCTCTGTCTCAGTGTGTTTGTGGGTTTGAAGTGAACAGGTATGTGGTAATGGTCTCATCTCTGCTAAGAGATGACAGGGCCCTTTTCTCCTCCCTGGTGAGGTTGGATTGAGGTGGCAGTGCATTGGCAACATTGGGGAAACGAAGCACAACAGAGCCACAATAGAGATCGGCTTTTTAATCAAAGAGTTTATTAAAAAATAGTTATTTAGATTTAGAATTGTTAGATTATTCAGAGACCTTAAAGTACATTAATTTGAATAAAACTGGAAACATTGAGATATGTGGGGAAAAAATTATTATGACATTATAACATTTTTCTTCGTTTAGGACACACCTAAATACCATAGTATTGTCACAACAGACATGACTAAGAATTTAAAACTACCAACATTTTTTCCTTTCTCTCCATATATTTTTAGGGTTTTTTTAAATAACAGTGGGTTGCAATAGCCATTTTTATAGCAAATTCAAAATCCTGTAGAGATCAGTATGAAAGCAGTGTGTGGTTGCAGCAGGTGCCAGAGACACCCCAGATACAGTAAAAAAATCCAGAGAGCACTTACCTATACACATCATTATCCACAACTATGCCTTCTGTCAGATGAGGCCAAGTAGTTGCAAGATGAAGCTCACTAAAACAGCCAAAACAAGACAAAAATATGCTTTTCACAGAAAGATTTCATGTGTGACAATGTACTTCCGTGTTTTGATTGATTGATTTCTTATACAGATCTCACACATATTGAACACACTCTGGAAAAGTGAAAAATAATGAAAAGCCAGTGAAAACAGCAATTTTACCTTTGTTAGTAGTGTAATGTTTTTTGTTATGTACTATTTACCTTACGGGCTCCTCACAGGCTCCAAAGGGAAGCTTTCCAAACTCCACACCTCCCACCTCACCTCCAAGGAGAGTGTCAAAGTCTGCCAAAACAAAAAACAAAAAATGATTAGAGGGAGGTAAAACCAATTGACACATCAAAGTGTTAGTGCTGCTGGTGTTTGTGTTCATTCTCTGTTCAGGTCAACCACATTTTGGGTCGAGTAATTATATTCGGTTCAATTGGGGTCAGCAGAAAGATTATGTCAGTCTCAATGAGTCAACCCTCAAAAATAATTTTAATTATTTTAACATTTAATAGTATTTACCCAACACTATTTTGTCTGACCTATTTTTTTAAGAGTTAAGGACTACAAGGAGAGAAACCAATGTCAGATTTTGAGAGACATTGAGTATCATAAATAAAAACACATCAAAGCAATAGAAATATTGTGCATCCTGACTATTGAAGAGCAAGCACATAGTCAAATTCCTATAACGGATTTTACTTTTGGGGCCCACGAATTGAGTGAAACAATCAACACAACAGAAGCCAAGAAAGAATAACAAATAAATAAATAACTGAGGACAATAGTATGTAAAAAAGGTGTTTAAGCTACTCAGTGTAAATAAAAAACAATAAATGCATGATAAATAAATAAAATATAAATAAATAAATAAATAAGGGAGTGAGATGGAGTGAGGGCAGAAACTAAAGGGAGAGAAAAAATGTTAGGAAAGGGAGCCACTGCTTGTAAATTGTATCATAGTTACCTTTCACAGAATGTCTATCAATCAATCAACCTTTATTTTTATAGCACCTTACTACAACCAAGATTGCCCAAAGTGCTTTGCAACGGTAAAATAAATTAAAACAAAATGCAATATAAAAAGAATAAGAGCAGATATTAATATATTAATACTAGAAACAATAAAAGAATACCAATAAAACAAAGCTTTAAAAAGCGACAGGTCCATGATTATGCGTAATTCCAAGGGAAGACTATTCCACAGTTGCCACTGTGAAGGAGCGATTACCCCACCTTCTGCACCTTGACTGGGGGACCTGTAATAAGTGCTGGCCAGAAGAATGCAAAGCCCTGGTAAATTGAAGCATGTTTTAAATCTCACATAGATAAGAAGGTGCAAGACTGTTGACAGCACTAAAAACAAACAGCAAGAGTTTAAAATTGATTCTGTACTTCACAGTGAGCCAGTGGAGAGTGTAGAGGACTGGTGTGATGTGATCATGCTTACGACTGTTTGTCAGCATGCGAGCAGCAGCATTTTGTACCAGCTGTAGGTGATGAAGACATGACTGGTTAACTGCAACATAAAGTGCATTACAATAGTCCAAGCGAGAGCTAAAAAAGACATGAATGGCTTTCTCTAGATCCCTCTGGCTCAAGAAGGGATTAACTTTAGCAAGGAGGTGAAGCTGGAAGAAGCTTGCCCTGACCACAGAATCAACTTGCTTATCAGACTTTAAAGTGCTGTCTAGTTTCACACCAAAATTTCTGACATGACTGAAATGAGGGTGGACAATAGGACAACTCAAAGAAGTGTAATCCGGCAAGGTTGAATCGCCAAACAGAATGCACTTGTTCTCATTTAGGCAGAGAAAGTTCTGTGAGAGCCCCAGTTTGATGTCATCCAAACATCTGTGGAGGGATTCAGGTGTGCTTGAGGAGTTTGGTGCTACTGGGAGGTAGATTTGCATGGCATCAGCGCACAGATGAAAGGACACCTTGGGGTTTGAGATAATTGACCCTAAAGGCAGCATGTACAAGGAAAACAAAGCAGGTCTTAGCACAGATCCCTGCGGTACACCACAGGTCAGAGGGGCAGACGAGGAAGCAATATCACCCACCATGACATCTGAACCAGTGTAGCACAGGTCCCTGAAGGCCAGGCCTGTCAGGAGGACTGAGTGGTCGACTGCATCAAATACTGCAGTGAGGTCCAGCATCACTAGCAGGATGGGTTTTTTTGCATCGAGAGACTGTAGTATGTAATTGTGTAATTTAAAAAGGGCAGACTCTGTACTGTGACGTGACCTAAAACCAGACTGGAATTTCTCAAAAATGTGATTTCTTCACATACCTGATCTTCTCCAGCTTCAGAAAAGATACAGTGTCATTAAGCCACTGAGCGCTAGAGGGGGCCTTAGTTCACTTCCAGTGGAGCAGAAGATGACGTCTTGCCAGTAGAGCAGTGAACGCTAAAATTTCTAATTGATTAGAGGTAAACCGGTTATGGTCCTCTGGGAGACCAGATATGGTGACGTGGGGGGAGACTTTTACGGACTTTGTAAGTATTTTTGACATGGTATCAAAATAGTTCTGCCAGTAACGAGAAGAAGAAGAAGAATAAGACATATACAAGAATACAAGAAGATTTCATTATAAACTTTAGAGATGAGTGACTTTTGAGGTGGATCGTGGCTCAGTAGGTCCTCCCACTGTAGGCTCCAAGGTGAGGAGAGAAAAACTGGAAACAAAGGTTTAGCACAGTGTCCAATTTGAAAGTAACGAAAAGGATGAGAGGGAGGGAGATGGAATTCTCCTGCGAGATCCATGAAGCTATGAAAAAAAACATCTTTGTAAAAGTCATAAAAACATGTCAGGCCTTTATTATTAATTAAGGTTGAATCTGTAAGCGCAGGTCAAAACAAATTATTCCTCAGTAACGAAGCTAAAGCTCCTAAATTTAATAAATTTTTTAGTGTGGAACAAACCACGTGAGTATTTGTAAAGCCAGAGAGGTTGGATGGAATAGAAGAGGTAAGTAGAGCAACTAGGGAGGGTGAAAGACAAGGCCGCGCCTCCAAGTTGCACGATGGAAAATTCATTGATATATTTGATTGATTCATTCATATATTTTGTGCTGCTCAATAATACAGTTGGAAGTTTAGAAGAGACAAACCACCATTGAATTTACATCTCTGAAGCGTAGATTTGCAGATCCTTGGCGCCTACCACGCCATAAAAAGTCAGAAATAGTTTGAGCAGTTGTATAGTAATATGAGCAAAATATTCATCTTAACTGCATTAATTCTACCAATTAACGAGAGAGGTAAACTGCCCCACCTTTGGAGGTCCGATTTAATTTTACACATTAAAGGGCAGAAATTAGCAGAGGAAAAGAGAGTCTAACGTTCTGGTTACACTGATCCCTAGATACCTAAAGCCCGAAGAGCTCAATTTAAAAGGAATATTAGAATGTACAAGCTGTAATGCGATGAGAGATGTTCACTCTGTAGCCTGAAAATCATTTGAATCTCTGAAAACCGGATTGAATCGATGGTATGGAAAGAACAAGATCCGAAATGTACAGCAATAAATTATCAGCATAAAGTGATAACTTAAATTCCGTGCCCAATTGTGAAACCCCAGTAAAAATGGGGGAGGACCTCAGGAAGGTTGACAGGGACTCTATAGGTAGTGCAAACAATAGGGGAGATAGTGGACAACCCTGTCTAGTGCCACGGGAAAGAGTGAAGAAACTAGATTGAATGCAGTTAGTGGAGATGCTAGCATGAGGGGATGCATAAAGGAGTCGAATCCATGAAATAAATACGTTTCCCAGCCCAAACTTCCTCAGTACAGTAAATAAGTAGTCCCATTTAACCCTATCAAACGCTTTCTCATTGTCGATCGAGATCATTACTTCAGGTTTTGTTCTGGTGGAATTAGATTAAATAATATGTATACAGAGATAAATAATATGAGTATACAGAGATTTAAGAATAACTGCCGCCCCTTAACAAATCCAGTTTGCTCATGTGAAATAATAGTTGGTACAATATTTTCCAGGCGATATTCCAAAGCTTTAGCAAAGATCTTAGCATCCACATTTATTAGAGAGAGCCAACTATGAAAGCCGCTTTGCATCACTGCTAGTGATGAGATCAAATTCTGTCTATAATTCAACACATTGCTTAAGTAAACTGGGAGAGGAGCACAGAGCAAGTTGTTACTCCAGTTTAGTAATGTTAATACTGAGTTCCCGCAATGTGGCTTTACAGGACTTGTATAAGTGGGCGGCGTACGAGATGATTTGAATCAGTGGGTATGCTTTTAAGGATTCCCACAGCAGCAAACATGAGATTGGTTCAATCTCATTTTGATTCGTAGCAATAAAATCATCAACTTTAGCTGCAATTAATTCATTTAACTTATCATCTGAAAGCAGTAAAGAATATAACCTCCAAGGTGTTGAGTACTAGGGATGAGAGGAAAACGTAATATCTAGAAATATATCAAGAAAGAGGGGCGTGATCGAAGATGACAATAGGATGATATTTAACAGTCAACACGTCAAAAATTTGTTTAGCGTCAATGAAATAATAATCAGAGAGAAAGACTGGTGCATCTGTGAAAAGAAAGAATTTTCTTTGGTGTGAGGGTTATAAAATCTTCAAGGATCAATGCAACCATTCTTGGACATGAAATCTGAAAATGACCTTGACATTAATGATGGGGTCAGAGTTCGTGGATTAGAGTGGTCTAAATTGGGATTATGTCCCCTCAAATTATAAGGAGGCTGTCGTTCAATGAGGGAAGACATTCGAAGAGCTTTTCAAGGACAACTTTTATATAACATGCACATATTATACATCAAACTCTTCAGCTACTTCTCTTGTCTCTCAAAATGTCAAATGGTTCAATATGAAAAATCAGAGGTATAGTTTTTGAGAAATTTTTGTTTGTTTTGAGACAAAATAAATATGGCGATTTATTTCCATTGCCTAACTTAAATTGAAGTAGTCCTATTTTGCACAAATAATGTTTAAAGTTTAAGTATGCATGATAGGAGATATGTGATGTTAGTTATCCAAAATGATTTTGTTTTTTTTTTATGAGGGGGGCACCGCATATATTGGTATCGGTTTATATCGGTATCGTAAATTAAGAGTTAAGACTATATCGGTATATCGGATATCGGTAAAAAAGCCAATATCGAACAACCCTAAAAAAAAAACCCCAAAGAAAAAATTAAATCAAAAACCACTTGCAAACTGAACGGCCCCCATTCCTAAACAATAGTGGATTGTTTGAGGATAGTCAGTGCTAACTACGCAAGGAGTCAGATCCCTAGTTTTTAGCCTCGCAGTCAGGTTTTGGTTGAGCTACCGCAAATTTCGCAACATTTGACTGCTAGGCACGACCAGCCAAGGCCAAGTTAAATTGAGAACCATACAATTGTGAAAAAAGAAAAATGAAAAGAAAAAGTAGAGTAAAAACAAAATACAGACTGTGAAAACGCCTGTGTGTTAACTGGAAAGAGTAGTAACTGTCAATATTAAATTGTGAGGTGTCATTGTTTCATGAGTATAGTGTATCTTTTCTCAGCTCTCTTACATGCTGAGTGACCTGATGAGTGAGGGCGCTCCCCGTTTCGGCTTTGGCTGAAGAGTATGATACGCGTCGTGGGAAGCAGGCCCCTGTAGTTCTGTAGGTGGTTTAACTTTTGGAGGCATTTTTATTGGTGGAAGATCAAAACAAGATCAAGTTAAAGGAAACACCAAAAAAGACATACAAAAAGTCTCCATCAGTCGCTACCTGACCATTTTTAATAACATCTAAATTTACCTTAATGGACCTTATAGCACACAGGTAAGAAACTCACTTCTAAATTTGAAAGACATTTTTCAAACATCTTTTACTTCAGTGAAATTTAACTTTCCAAACCTACTGTGACTTCCCAAATGCAAAGCTTACATGAGTGACTGGCCATCAGTACCGCAGTTATAGTCAACACAGTTATCCAGATAACAAAATGCCACACACAAAACACAACAGGCCCTGAGAACATATTGCTCAAATTAACAGATACTAGTCTTGCTAATGGATTAAGGACCTTTGACGGCCCTGTCCAGCTCTCCAAGAGTAACTGCCTGTCTCCTAGAATCTCCTCCACGCTTTTGAGACTGTGTTGGAAGACACAGCAAACCTGGCAATAGCACATATTGATGTGCCTGGTGAAGTTGGACTGCCTGTGGAACCTCTGTAGGGTCCAGGCATTACCTGGTGCTGCCAGTAGTGACACTCATCCTAATGAAATGCAAAAACAAAAAGACCTCCACCTGCAAAACCATTCCTGTTTTTGGGGTCATCTCATTGTTGCCCTTTTAGTGCACCTGTTGTTAATTTCATTAACATTTCATTAACAGCAAAACAGCTGACACTGATGTTTAACTGACTTGATACTATACTCTGATTAAAAAGTGTTCCATTCCAACCTGCAGCTCACAGATCATACTAATTAAATGTTATTACTATTTCACTTCTTAAAACTAGATGTATTGCACTGGTATGCCTCTGCTAACAAGTAAAGTTGTAGCTTATAGGGTGAGACGATGTATGATACTGGATTCAGAAAATATTTTTTGCACCTTCTCAGAAAAATGACAATCTAAATGACTGTAAAATAGTCTTTCATTCTACTGAAACTCACAAAATGTGAAACAATGCAAGTGCATTTTAAATGCTTTAATTTGAACTCCTTTCTACAAATTGAATATTAAAAATCAAAACTGTAAAAATAAAATAAATAAATAACTGTCTTATTTTTGTTGCAATCATAATTAAAGTAGTATCTCTCTCAATAATCAAAGTGACCAAATTTTTACAGGGCTAAGAGTTGGGTACATCTACACAACCACACTGTTTTAAGGTTGCAGTTCAGACTTTTGGGATGTAACTATGTCATTTTTATTATTATTATGATGATAAAGGTCCATTGCTCACTGGGTCTGAATACACATTCAGACAACCCTGGCTCACAGGAGGTGTGGGATGTTGATCAGTACTGCCTTTGGGTTGGTGTAGTCATGCGTCTCAACGAATGAGAACATTTGGAGTGGGCCTGAGACTGCTGCTGCTCTCGGCAATAGAAAATAACTGGAGATAGCAAACTCTTACTTTACTTTGCTTGGCAGACGCTTTTATCCAAAGCGACTTACAGGGAGCTAGTGCTGAGTGTCTGGCTCACGGACACACCTGGTGAGGGATGGGCTAGGAGTCAGGCTGGGACTCGAACCTGCAACCTTACGCATCCCAGTCTGACACTTAACCCATTGAGCTACCAGGCCAAGAATATTTTCATTTGAAATCTTTTCCACACGGTGAAGTTGACAGAACCACAGTTTTTAATAACCACTGCAAAGTTGAATTTTCACCAGAGAACCTCGGGTGTGATGTATCACTTAAAACACAATACACATTGTTGATGCCAGTAAAATGCAGTCAAATGAAATATAAAAAAAAAAAAATCATAAAAAATGCTTTTCAGGTGGTTGATGTGACATATTTTGAGATTTTGGAGCGTGCGTGTCTGTGCGTGCTGGCACGTATAACTGTGCACGATACAGAGAGCAGAGGAGAATAGTGAATTTGACCATGTAGAGACAAAATTGACGTAAGATAAATAACATGAGGCTGTTTAGTTAGTTTAATAAAAGAACGAGGTACAGACCTGTTCTACAGGAAATTGACCTTAAATAACTTCTTGTGGGATCTGGCGCTGTATAGAAAATAAAATTAACTGACCTTTTAGGAGGGACAGAGGGTATTGGTAGGGGAAACACAGGTGGTTGTGGACTCTGAAGGAGACTAGTTTTTCTGTAGTAAACTAGATAAACCTTAACGTCCAAGCAAGGATGCAAATATCTTTGGTTTTCTATTCAATTTGATCACATTAATTAAGTTGAGATTTACAAAAACAACAGACATCTTATTTGTTTAAAGTGTTTGCAGATTAAATGTTATTTCAATTTTGTTTACATAGCAGTACTTTTAAAATAAAAGTGGACAATAAACATGGGCCATGTTTACAAATGGAGCATAGACTGCAGACTGTCAGTCTTTTATTTTGAAAAAACAGAAGATTCTTTTATTTTGAAAAATAAAAACAAAAAACAGAAGATTCCGGTCTGAGTTCCGTTTGTAATGGAAAAAAAATAATTATTTTCTTTTTCTGTGGCCCGGTACCAAATGACACACGAACTGGTACTGGTGGTCAGGGACCTCTGCTCTAGAGGTTTCACTTGAGCTTTCACGTCTTGGGCTTTCCTCTGCTGTTATTCTACTATAAAACAAGCATTTGCTAGGAAAGTTTTCTGGATGTGCGGGGAAGTGAGCTGTTGGTTTAAACGGTAAAAAAGGCGCACGCGTCAGGTCTTTTCTAGATGGGCAGGGGAGTGACCTGTCCGCTGTAAGAGTGCAAAGAAGCGAAAGTGGAAGCGAAGTACATGCTGTCTGTTTAACGTTAGAATCTATACTCGATAGTCACAATATAGTAATTTATCATATCGCACATAGAACAATTTGAGATACATCGAGTATACTCGATATATCATCCACCCCTACTCTGAAACGTGTATTAATTATACTTAGAGATGCTCCAATCAATCAGTGATCATCAGCGATTGTAATTGATATCCTCTTTTTCTCTTTATTGGTGCCTGCCATTGAAAATGAATGAATTTCAATGTAGGCACATATTGTTATCCACCTCTAAACGGGTCTCTTTATTTCTTTATATCTTAGTCTTCCGTTAACCGGAATGCGGCTCGAACGGGAGAGAGAACCCACACAGAATATACATCAAATCGACCGGCTCGGTCCCGGCACGTGTGCTATTACTTATATTGTAAAAATATTCAATACTTTTTAAATAATTTAAGTTTTTCCATTTTTTCGTCAAAAGATGGCAGTTGGAGGGGTCATTTCATCAACTTTCCTCCGTTCTTTCTTCCTTGCCCTCAGCTGTTATGTCACTTCTCCTGTGTGAAAAACAGTGATTAGGTGCAGGTGTGTCTGTGCGTTTTCCTAATTGTCAATTTCTGTAAGGCCATCACCATGATAACATAAGGCAGCATGCTAGCTCCTGCTCTCTGATTGGATGAGCCTTCGCCAAGATGGCTTTGAAGTTCAACAGTCTGTGTGTGTGTGTGTCTTTTAACACAATGCATTGTCCTTTCCTCTGTTAAGTACTAAGTTAAATTTATTTATAATCATAAGACACACCCACGTGACTCCATCCTGAGAGTTTTTTATTTAAATTCAAAAATTTTTGTGTTTGTTTGTTTAGATTTGATACGTCATGTCATGGTGTGACTAATGTCGCTCCTGATTCTGATCATCAAAATGGCTCCCAGGTTCAAGAGCCCTTCTTCTACAAACAAAAACCTCACAGGATGAGCTCACACAGACTGACAGACTGGGGAATCCCATCACACATGTTAAACATCAAATCGACCGGCTCAATGATAACATGTCCACTATTGTGGTCAAATGGCAATTTGAGTTACCATGGCAAAGCAACTCGCCAAAAACCGAACACGAGATTCCCACAGCACAGACTGTGGATATCTACCACACATTTTATACATCAAATCGACCGGCTCAATCATGACATGTCCCCTATTGTGGTCAAATGGCAATTTGAGTTACAATGGCAA